>JAQZBX010010263.1:0-44593 GCA_029593785.1 Cabassous unicinctus | reverse complement strand
GAAGATATACCAAGGAATGAAGATCACAGAACAATTTCCATTATGAATAGAGCACAAAAATCTTTAACAAAATATTAGAAAACTGAATTCATAACATATTGAAAATGTTAAGCACCATGACTAAGTGGTATTTATGCCAGGGATGTAAGAGAGGTTCAACATATGAAAAACAATTAATGTAATAAACTACAAAAATAGGAAAGGAATTTTTAAAATCATGAATATATCAAGAGATGCAGAAAAGACATTTGGTAAAATCAGCCCCATTTATTGTTAAGAACACTCAGAACACTTGGACTGGAAGGGAAATTTCTCAACATGATAAAGGCAATTTATGAAAAACCTACTGCAATATCATTCTCAATGGTGAAATACTGAAAGCTTTCTTCCTAAGATTAAGAACAAGACAAGGATGGCAAATTTTTGAATGCTATTCAATATTCGACTGTAATATAAAAACCAGAGCTATAAAACTCCTGGAAGAAAAGTAGGGAAACTTCTTCAGGAGTTAGTGTTAGGTAAAGATTTTTTAGACTCTACACAAATACAAACAAAAGAAAAAATTAGATAAATAGGACCTCAGCAAACTTAAACTCATTTGTGCCTGAAAGGGCTTTATCATGAAAGTAAAATGATAACCTGCACATGTGAGAAAATATGTGGAAACTCATATCCAATGAGGGTTTAATATCCAGAATATATTTTTAATATCCTTCAACTCAACAACAAAAAGAACAACAAACCAATTAAAACATGGGCAAAAGACTTGAATAGGTATTCATCCAAAGAGGATATACAAATGACCAAAAAGTACACAAAAACTTGCTCAACACCATTAATTATTATGGAATACAAATCAAAACCACAGTGAGATTTCATTTCACAACCATTAGAATGGCAACTATTTAAAAAAATGGAAAATTATAAGTGTTGCATAGAATACATAAAAATAAGAACACTCATTCATTGCTGGTGAAAATGCAAAATGGTGCAGCTGCTGTGGAAGAGAGTTTGGTAGTTTCTCAGAAAGTGAAGTACAGAATTACTATATGACTTGGCAATCCTATAACCAAAATAATTGAAAGGAGATACTCAAACTGATATTTGCACATAATTTTCATAGCAGCATCATTCACAATTGCCAAAAGATGGAAACAACCCAAGTGTGCATCAACTGATGAATGGATAAGCAAAATTTGCCATACACAATGGAATATGATTTGTCAACTAAAAGGAATAAAGTTGTGATAATTGTACAAATGTGGGTAAATCATCATATGGAGTGAAATAAACCACATACAAAAAGGCAAATAGTGCATGAACTCATTGATGTGAAATAATTAGAATAACCAAACTCATATATCAGAATCTAGAAAATAGGTTTTCAGGAGACTGGGTAGGTGTATGAAATAGGAAGTTAAGGCTTAAAATGTGCTGAGTTTCTGTTTGTGACAATGGAAAAGTTTGGGTAATGGATGGCATTGATGATACAACAATATTGTGAATGTGATTAACAGGGCTGAATTATACATTTGTATGTAGTTAAAAGGAGATATTTTAGGGTTTTTACAGAATACTAGAATAAATTTTTTATAAAATCCATGGAACTGCACAGCACAAACAGTAAACGCTGTTAAACCATGGAAAATTAAACCAGAAATATAAAAATGTGCTTTCACCATTTTTAACAAATGTACCACACCAATGCAAGGTGTTAATCATAGTTCATGGCAAACCTGTATTTTATGCATGATTTTTCTGTAAACTCATAACTTCTCTAAAAAAAAATAAAAATGTATAATTATTTGTTTACTAGTGTAAATAATAAGGTGCTATAAACTTATTGATGAATAGAATGTTAAATTTTAATAAAAAAGAATATTATTAATATAAATTAATAATATTATTTGAGATTTTTTATAAAATATTAAAATTAAAGAACCTTTTAATGGAACACTTTCTAAGTTTCTCAGCACTTTTATGTAGAAGCATGTGTATTATTCTTTGGTCAACAAATAAAGTGTTCTCTGATTAATTGAAAATAAGTGAACATTTGTCAAAGAACAGATTGCTTCAAGTTATGTTTTAATATCTTTTAATTTTCTACATCATAAAATCATTAATAGTCATTCTATATCTATGGAATTACCTAGATTAATTAATTAAAATCCTCATTTGAAATTTTAAGCAATTTATACAATATTACATATTTTATTCATTGGAAAGAATACTTTGTTTAAATATTCGTAATATTTTAATATACTCTTGTAATCTAAAACTTATGGATTTTGTCATTGAAAATTTGTCAATTGTTAATACTATTGCTTTTAAATTTTAGAATAATTGGTTATATTTCAATGTACATGTTTCATTTTACATATTTTTCTGTGTGAATGAGCACAGCATATAAGGTTGCAGGATGAAAGTCCCTGAGTAAGTGTTTTAAATGAACATGATTTTATTATTTATATGTTTCAGATGTTGCTATCCACACATTACCACATGAGTCAATATTGTATATTACACAGAATTTAAGAAACATATTTGTATTTTTTCATTTCCCTGATTCCCTACCAAATAAGTTGTAATAGATTTCTAAAATCAGCTCTATTTTGAGTAATACTATTCTTTATATTTAAAGATGTTTTTGATTTACAGAAAAATTATACAAAAAGAATAAGGAATTCCCATATAACCCCCCCACAGCCACAAATACAATTTCCTTTGTTATTAACATTTTGATATACCATTTAGAAAAGTATGATAATACAGATATACCAGTGAGAACCAAAAAGCACCCTAGGCCAGTACTTTGATAGAAGGATGATTCCCTAGCATTTGTTAATTACTAATTACTAATGCCTTTCCTTAATATTCTAATTCTTAGTAAAATTAAAGACTTACAGAAGAAGTCTTGGACATAGCAAAAAGGTGTGCTTTCCTGGAGGAGAAATATACCCTCAGATCCACCCCCTAAAAGAAAAAGAAAAAGTTAATTGATGAAGGCAAAGTAATCCCTTGAGCCAATTGGTCTCATGGAGTCAGGCCCCTGTACTTATGTAAGAGAGATTCACACAGTCAACTTGTCACCCAGTGAGGTTAATGAACAGACTCACAAATATATTCACACATGTGCCCCCCTCCTGTGGGATCCCATCTACACAGAGCCATTTTATGCTGCTACTTCATGCATGATTTAAACACTTTATGGGCTGAGTACAATTCAAAGTTACTTTTTCATTTCATTTCCTTTTCCAGTGCATTGAGTTTCATACACATACATTTCATGGTATTCATTTTTCCTTCATATCAATTTCACTTCCTCTTAGGTTCTCAAATAGGGCAGGTGCTTTATCACATGCATGTGGGGTCACTGCCTAGCCTTTCCTTCTTTGCATTCTCCAAGTTGGCATCTGGCAGTGAGGGAGGATCAGGACTTCCCATCCTTAAGCCCTGTGGAGATGACATTTAAAAAGTGTCTTGGACCCAGTTGGTTGATGTGGCAATGGGAAGAGGTAGCAGAGGGTAAATGAGAGTTGTGGGGATGGGAGAAAATTGAAATCTGTTCCTTGTACATGGTAGGGTCAGCATCACACATCAGGAGGGTCTAGAAAATGGAGCAGGACTGAAGGAACAGCTCAGGCCTCCTGGCTGCATGGGCACTGGCTTATCTCTTTGCTCAAGGCCTTGAATGCCTTCTGGATGCCAGATGTTCAGAACCCTTTCCTCCAACAATCAAGTCTCACTGTATAGTCATCATTTCTAAGAGGTTTTCAATTCTTTCCTCTCTTAAAAGCCTAAACTCAGTATCCAGAGCAAACACCATGAATGTCTCATCAGACAGGTTGCAATTATCCAGTTCACCTCCCGCCTCCACTTATGATTAAAATATGTGAGGAGGAGAAAAGCATACCTTCTCATCCAGGAGCTGGCCTGGGAACCTCAGCTAGGATATGGTGATCGGCTGGTGAACAGAAACAATGTAAAAGAATGTTAGCATCAGACAAATGACCAGGATGGATCAAGACAAAAACAAGTCCACTCAGTAATCACAGCTAAACACAAGCAAAACAGGAACATTATCCAAGTCACCCAATACCAACCATTCCCCTCTTCCAGTCTATGTGAGCAACTGCCACTTCTTTACCAATCACAGCCATAGTCTCACTCTAAACTGACCTTCTTAGAAATAAGGTATTTGAAGGTGCTAACCATAGAATCATTCCCACTTTCTGACATTGCTTATCCTGAGCAAGCCATGCTTCTTTAACACCCTCCCCAAACCAACTAACACAAGTGTAAGTCCTAATAATAAGGCTCTTCTTTCACCTTATTACTGAAATGCCCCAAGATTCCATGCTGCTCTTTCTGTTGCTGAAAGGAGTAATAATTCTAATTTTTATTCAACCACAGGTTTCATGTGAAATTTGACTGGATACCATTGACATATATCTATGAAATATGTAGATTTACATGTGAATGAAATCATAGGTATCATTTTATTCTACAAACTTGTATTTTTGTTCACAGTTATTAAAACACACTTTCAAGAAACAAGGTCAATAAATCTGTGCTGAAAGTTCCACAGAGGTCTGGCATATATATAGAATATACTGGGTTGGAGTAGACAAGCTATTGTGAGCCAGGATATACTGGTGGTTGTATAGGAGAGTGCCAGTGGTGGGAAGTATAGGTGGGATATGTAAGAGAATATACCCTGAGGAGGATTTGCCCTGACCAGAGAGTAGGTATTTGTGGTTGTGCCCAAGCCCTTACTTCTCCATCCACTGAGGCTGTGGCCAGTAAGGCCAAAAAGAGAACATCACAGTGTTGGGACATTGAGGCATCTGGTCTTTTCTGGGGTGGTAGCCCAAGCTCATGAATTTACCACCACCCACAGTCCTCTTCTATGCTATTTGCCTAATCCCAAGTACACAGCAATTTGAGCTATATGCATGGAGGATTCTGGCCACAAAATATAACCAAAGAAGGGAAACCAGAGGCTTCTGAGGTAGCAGTGAAATATCAGTGAATAGGTCCCATTTCTATCATATCATTCTGATGATTCTTTTCTTGTGATCATTGTATAGTTCTGCAGAATTATATGGCCACTTTTCCAGAAAAAAACTAGGTTGTTTGAAATGTCCAGCAAAAAAGATTGTGTGATTACCCCTATATTTGGCAGAAAATCATGTATAAGTTTCTATTTTTAAAAACTGTGCAGTGTGTACATTTTCTTTCAAATCCCCACACATCATGGTGTCATAAACTTTCCTCTCTGGTACTGCAAATAACCCGAGTGGCAACCAAACAGAAAAGGTGAAGGAGAGGACTTGAGTGTCTTGCCTTCTATTTTGCTCATTCCTCTAATTTGTCAGGAAGAGACTCCAACAGCCTAGAGGAAAGTCAGAAGTATTGGTTTCTAGAAAAAGAGAATTAAATCTTCATGAAGCTACCTGTACATACTCCCAAATTAGGAGAGAAGAACTGGATGCATAAGCGTGGAGTCTAGCAATGTTGACTAAAATTTCTGGGCTTTAAATCCTTGGGGAAACTAAGAACTCCTCTTTTGTGCAGCTAAGGGAACTTTATAAATCCTGTCTGATTCCCTTCTCTGACTTGTGTTCTCCATCCATTACTGGGCATATACGCATCCAGAAGCATCTGGATCTTCAGTTTTTCCCTCTTTTAAAAAAATGTTTAAATTGAAATAAAGTTCACAAAGCATAAAATTAATCCTTTAAAGTGAATAATTTAGTGGTTATTAGCATATATGGAAGATTGTTCAGCCATCATAACTATGTAAGTCCAGAACATTTTCATTATCACAAATGAATCTCTGTACTCATTCACAGTCATTCCCCTTTCCTCCTTCTCTCCATCCATTGACATCTACAAATTTACTTTCAGTCTCTCTGGATTTGCTTAGGATATTTCATTTTATGTAATCACATAGTTTTTTTTTCTTTTGTGACTGACTTCTTTCATTTAGCATGATGTTTTCAAGGTTATCCATATTGGAGCATGTATCAACACCTCATTTTTTTAACAGCTGAATAATATTCCGTTGTGTCAATTTGCCATGTTTTGTTTTTTGATTCATCAGTTTATGGATATTTGGATTGTTTCCACTGCTTGATTATTATGAAAGATAATGCTTCATGTTGAAGTTCTGGTGTTAACATAAGTTTTCAAATATGGGTATATAACTAGAAGTGGAATTGCTGGGTTATATGGTAATTGCTTGTTTAACATTTTGAAATACCACCAAACTGTTTTCTAAAGTGGCTGTACAGTTTCATATTCCTACCAGCAGTGTATTCCTACCATCCTCAACAATTGTTAATATCCATCTTTTTTATTATAGTGTGTATACTGGTATCTCACTGTGGTTTTGATTTTCATTTCCCAGATGAGTAATGATTTTGAGCATCTTTTCATGTCTTTAATGGACATTTTTATATCTTCATCAGAGAAATGCCTATTCAATATCTTTGTCCAATTTCTGATCAGGTTATTTGTCTTTTTATCATTGAATTGTAAAAATTCTATATGTTTATTCAATACTAGACTCTTAGAAAATGATATGCAATTATTTTCTCCCATTTTGTGGATTTTCCTTTAAATTTCATAATAGTGTCCACTGAAGCATAAACAATTTTCATATTGATAAAGTCAAAATTACCTGATTTTTCTTTGGTTGGATGTGCTTTTGTTGAGTATCTAAAAAACCATTATGTAATCCAAGGACACATAGATTTCATCTACGTTTTCTTCTAAGAGATTTATAAAGTTTTCTCACAAATTTATGTTTCATATCCACTTGAGATCACTTTTGTATATGATGTGAGCTATGATCCAACTTCATTTTTGGTATGCTATTATTCAGTTGTCCTAGCATCATTTGTTGAAAAGAATATTATTTCCCACATTGAATTGATTTGTTACTCTTGTTTAAAATCAAGTGGCTATAAATATGAGGATTTATTTCTGAACTCTTAATTCTATTCCATTGATCCTATATTCATCCTTAAAACAATAATACACAGTTCTTATGATGTAGCTTTGTAGGAAGATTTGAAATCTGGAACTGCAAGTTTTCCAAATTTATTTTTCCTTTCAATTTTGTTTTGTCTTGTTCTTATTCTTGGTCCCTTGCATTTCCATATGAATTATAGGATAAACATGTCAATCTCTGCAAAATGCCAGGTGGGATTTTGAAAAGAATTGCATTGAATCATTTTATCAATTTGGGATTATTGCCATTTTAATATGAAGTCTTTCAAAACATAAACATGGAATGTCTTCCCCTTTATTAGGTGTTTTTTAATGTCTTTCAACAATTTTTGTAGTTATCAATGCATCAATTTTTTACCTCTTTTAAAAATATATTCTTAATAGGTTATTCTTTTCTATACAACTTAAATATAATTATTTTCTTTCCCTTTCTCCAGGATCCAATCCAGGATTATACATTTCCTTTAGTTGTCATATCTCATATCTCTCTAGCTTCCTATGTTATAGAATTTACTTGAAACCTGATTTATTCTGCTTAAATAGGATTCCACAGGTCAAATCTGGCATAATTTGAGCATTGAAATAAATAATAAAAGCAGATGCCAAAATATTGAATAAAATAACAATGCACAAATCCAAGCTGATTATAATAATTAGGGGAACAGGAAAATCCTTTCTTATGGCAGAATGTCAAATAAATAAAGGAGCAGTGATGGAAATGGAAAACCACAGTTTGGCAACCATCATGGTGTTGGTTGGTTGGTTGGTTGTTTTTCATGAAATAAACTCTTTTTTTAAAAAATCTATTTTATAATAAAATTTGTAATGATTATTTGTAAGAATAACCTTCACCCAAATTTCCTCTTCCTCTGTTAATCTGATATTAGCCTTGCAGCAATAGCCGACTGGTCAGAATAGAAATGTTACAAGCTGTGGTTAAAATCTGCACTTTTGTTCATTATAATAGTGAAATCTACACCTCTGGGTGGGATTTAGACACCATTTTCTGTACATGTGTTGTATGAGCAAGCATGTTAAAACATGCAGTGCTATAGAGCATTTGCAAATGCAACTCTCCCTACCTGTCAATCTTGTAACCAAACCCCTTGAACTCCATCCTTATACGAGCCAATATAATGTTACTACTTCTGCTGTTTAGAGAGGCTGACTTGGGACTTTGTCTGTCTGAAGACCTCCCCTGGCTTAATAAACTTTCCCTTGCATGATGAAACCTTGTTTTGGAACCAAATTCTCTGTGCTAGGCAAAAAAAAAAAATGAACACAGAGAACTTGCATGGGTCCCCTTCAAATTGGAACCCTACATGGGACCTTGCAGTCCCTGAGAAGATTGCTACCCAGTGGACTCTTCAGCACTTTTAGTCCTGAGATCCAGGACTGGGTCCCTCTAGCCCCTGGGTGTCACTGGTCCAGACAGCAGCAGCTCACCAAAAGAAACAGCAAAACTTCCTCCTTGACTCTGGTGAGTGGCTTTAAGATTTAATTGAATGGTTATTGTGGATGTTGGTTTAAATCGTTTGGCAAAGCTGTAAGCAGCTTATCTGCTCTTGGTTTATTGGTTTGCTAGTTTTGGAGATGGCTACATTACCAGGGGAGCAGCCCCCTGATAGAGGAGTCCCCACCTAACACTGGCTAATAAATAATTGCCAATAAAACTCAGGAAGCCTCAAATAAAAACACTGTAATAATGATAAAAAGACTAGCTGTAAAGAAATATAAAGTATCAAGAAAGAAGGCTCAAATTACACAAACCCATGTTAAATACCTTGGTTTTGAGCTATCAGAGGGACAAAGGGTCTTATTGTCCAGTTGAAAAGAAACCTATGTTGAGTGTCAGAGCTTAAGAACAAAATGAAACTCATAGGTTTTCTCAGCTTGGCTCATTACAGTAAACTGGATACCAAATTTTGGACTTATAGCCAATCCACTAAATGAGGCCCTTAAGGGAAATGAGAAAGAGCTCCTAGTCTGGCCACTAGAGATTGCATTTGCTTTCAGAACCTTGAGCAAAAGTTACTGCTCAAGATTTGGGGCTGCCTGACCCTATGAAAAATTCCTTTTGTTTGTACATGAGTGTCAAGGAGTTGTGCAAGGAGTCCTTATACAACCTTTTGGAGGCAATAGCTCCAGTGGACAAAGGGTGGCCAGTTTGCCTAAGAGCTGTAGCAGCCACCTGTGGCCTTGTGTAAGAAGCTGGAAAGTTTACCTTGAGCAGCCTTCAGTGATCTTTACTCCCCACTACATTTAAACATTGTTAGAACAAAATGGGGGGCATTGGCTCATTATAGGAAGATTAAATGAGTACCACACTTCATTGTTGACCAACCCTGTCTACCTCCTAAATGTGATTGTGTACAGCTAATTGATGAGGTATATTCCAGTAGAGCAATTCACAGAGGTGCTCTTCTTTGATGCAGATCTAGAATTTTTTAAAGATGGAAGCAGTTTTATGGATCATGAAAAGCAGTGCACCAGTTATGCTGTCATTACCCTCAATAAAACATTAGAAACTGAGGTCCTACCTGATGGAACATCCACACAATGACTGGAGCTAATTGCTATGATCTGAACCTTACTACTGGGCAGGAAAGAAAGTCACCATGTACACAGAATTAATGTATGCCTTTGCAGTAGTACATTCACATGGAATATGGAAAGAACAGGGACTACACACTTCTGCCAATAAAAATAAAACACATGTCAACTTAATTCTTAAATTGTTAGAAGTATTTATGCATCCCAAGGAATTGGTAGTAGTCCATGGTAAAGGACATCAAAACAATCAACCCCAGTGAAGTTAAAGGAAATCACTTGGCTTAGCAAGCAGGCAAAGCAATAGCCAAGTAGTCTCAGAAGTCATTACTACTTATGACTTCTTTAATAACTCACACCTCAATAAAATCCCAGCCTCCAGCTATATGTGAAAGACTTATCAAGAACAAAGGCATGGGATTACATTAGAACACCACAAAGTGACTAGCTAGCAAGGGAAGATTCAATGGATAGCAAAATCCTCCTCCCCAAGAACTTAGTCAAACCTATTGTTTTGCCCTTTCACAAACAGAGGCATTATGCATGAGAAACTATGCTTCAGTGGATGTCCAAATTTCTAGTTGGTCCTAACTTACAAAGAACTGTTCAAACTGGGAATGCCCTATGTATCACTTGTGCTAATGATAATGCTCAGATTAATCCTCTAACTTTAAAAAAGGGAGTACAATTCCAAAGCCTGCAAGGAGGAAAGGATTGGCAAACTAACTTCATTGTAATGCCCAAAGCACTGGGAAATTTCAAATTGCTAGTTTTTGTAGACACCTTCACTGGATGGGTGGTAGTCTTCCTTTGCTGATCAGAAAAAGCCCAAGAGGTTGTAAGAATTTTACTTAAATAATTCCAAGGTTCAGACTTCCTATTTCCATACAAATTGATAACATAGCAGCCTTTATCTCTAAGGTAACCAAAGATGTGTCTAGACTGTTCAGTATAGATTAACATTTGCTTTCTCCCTGGACGTCTCATCTACTGAGTGAATGAATCACATTTTGAGAAAGACCATAACTAGGATTTGTTTAGAGTCTCAACCTCAAGTGAGATAAAACCTTGGCCATTGCCCTGCTGAGAGTAAGAATTGCTCCCTGAAGAGATCTTGATTTAAGTTCCTATGAAATGACATAAGGAAAGCCATTTCTTAAAAATGAATATATAGGTAACATGCATGCTAGCCTTCTATTAATTACTACCCAATATGTTAGATTTTTTGGGTGCAAACTTGGATAAAATCCAAAGCTTTGCCTCTAACCATCTTAACTTTGCTTCATGCCCTCCAGAGTCTCCCTCACTGTAGAGGCTTTGCCATCATCTTCTCATGCCTCCTAGAGACTCTGGAGCACCTATGATAACCATTACTTGTCCTTGAGCTTCTGATGCAAGAAATCATCCTCCTGGGACCTATTTTACTTGTCACTAGAGTGGCAATTTCTGGCCACATGCTGGACTCTTCTGGAAATAGAGACTCTCACAGACCCTGAGCCAATCGATCTTTGTATCCAGATTTCCATTTTGCCTTGTTACAAAGAATGAGCACCCTGCAAGCTCAACACAGCCACTGAGGATTCCTTGCTATACGTAGTGACAAATCTGGATTCTCTGGGATATCCTATCTGCAATAGAAGTTGTCTCTTTTTTCATCAGTCCCTTGAAAGGTGCCATCATGCTGGAGAAAGTCACCACTTTTGAATACCTCATGACTACCTGGAAAGCCCCTTGGGATCAACTGAGTGAAGAGTGAAGGAAATCCATATACTACTTTATAGACGTAATTGTCACCATCACACATTATGGAGATCACTGAAGAGCTTTTGCTTTATATCCCTTAAATGAGATGTCCCAGACAAAATTTGGGATTCAGATGTCAACACAATTGGCAAACTAAGTTCTCTTAGTACTGGATTAGTTAGCCAACAATATGCACCATCAGCACTTTTTTACAGACTCTTAGGCCATTGTCAATGTTCTGAATATCTGGACCAATTACAGCAAGAACAACTTATTATCCAATGTTGTCCACTAATAGATGAATAATTGTTCAAATAATTGACCTCATAGATACTCAACATATAAATCAAAGACACATATGTCTCTACACAAAACTAAAACCACAATACAAAGTCTCACCAAGACATTCCTTATCAAATTTGTAATTCCAGAAATTATTAAGTGACCAAAACAGCCATTTCACTTTCACAATACACAATTCCAGATTCTTGGAGAAGGCTTTCAACAGAATATTCACCTTATTGGCTTAAGTTTTTTGCAGGTTTAATTTGCAGGTCTCAGAGAGCACCATAATGCTTACTTAAGTTCAAATTCAATTAACTTAAAAATGGTATAATTTATTCATCAAAAACCAGTGAGGGATTGTAGGAAAATATCTTGCTCCAGTATTTGACTACTGCCATATTTTAAATCTCACTTCTTTATCTTCTCCTTTGAAGTTCAAATGATGGATGCCCCTGACTTTGTGCAGGGTCCCTCATCTCAGCCTCAGCCCCTAACCGTGATGAAAACACCAAGCCTTTCAAGTCATTTTTTACTTCTTTGGAAAGCCTGAACTGTTCATCCCAGATAACCTCATTATGTGAGTAATGAACATTTTCATACGCTCCTGATATACAAAAAGCATCATCCATTTCATTGTCCATATCAAATTATGTTCAGTGGTCCATCTTGTTTTAGTGTGTGGCCACTACAGTGGGTGTGAAAAGACTGATGTTGGTTATTGCAGAATGGGTTGCAATATGTGGATTTTTAATTGCACAATGAGTGTGCAGAGAGGGAGACATAACTGGAACAGAAAAGTGTGCAGAAAGTTGGATGTGGATGGAACAGAGGTTGTATGCATGACATGTTTGTTAAACAAATGTTCATGGAGTGATAACTGAATTTTGCAGGGTGATGGAAAGAGAAAAGAATAGCCTTGTTGGGCAATGTGCATAAGATCAGAGACAATCTGCAATGATTGGAAGTTTAATGGCTTGCAAAGGTTTTGCAAAGCATATAAAATGACACAGTGGGTGTGCATGATTGATAGGTGAATGTAAAAACTTAGTGTTTAAACAGTCATTTTTGAATGATACACAACTTGTGTGCAAGAAATTTTAAATTACAAACAGTGACTCTGTAAGGTGGGATAGTTAAATTGCACAGAATGAATGTAACTTTCATTCTTTGTACCCATCTGTGTTATTCAATTTTCACTTGATAAAATTGATGCTATTAGCCTCCACTCCCTGCATACTCACTATGTGCAAAACAACTATGACTCCAGCCACACACCCTCTGCAATTCAACACCCACAGCATGTTCATCCATTCCACACCATCTAACATCCACTCCTGCACTCTGCATTGAAACTTCAAACCTTGAATATCCACCATTTGTTATTTGACCATAACTCCTTGCAAACCCGCTGTGTTGTATTCAGCTCAAAAAATCATATACCCATTGTGCTCCATCCAGCTTTTGTTTCATACAATCCTCTCTGTGCTATTCAACTTAACCTTTTGCATAGCAATACTTTTACCTCCATTTCCTGTCTGTACAGCCATGGTTTAATTCTACCATTGCCTCTAGTATTGCCATCTTTTGAAATTCTAGATCTCTTTGAACACCCATTCTGCATCATCCAAATATGACTTCTGGTACACCCAGCTGATCTATTTGACTATTAAATCTGCATGCCCATTTCATTCTTCAAATTATACAACTTGAGCACTGTTTGTGAACTGTTAAAATTCCAATCATTATACACCTCACCCAGACATTAACCTCTAATCATTTTGCAACTAGGTTGTAGCATTCATTTATAATTCCTGAACACCTACTCTGTTCCACTGAATTATAACCCCTTTCACACTCACTGCTTGTGATTCAACAACCACTAATTACATACTTATTAATCACTGCCCAATGTTCACACTTGCAACATTTTTCTCTGCCATTCAATAATCCCTTCTTAAAACTAACCATAAATTTTGTGGTACAACCTTTATGTACTAATCAACATAAACGTCTTGCACATTCTCTACAAACCTTCCAACTTAAAAGCACTGCACTCCATCTTTATGCTATGCACCTTACAGACACTGTACAACTAGGCTATTTCATCCACTAATCCATGCACACCCACTGTGTGCTATTCAATCATCACTCCTTGCAACCCACTTTTCAGCTTAAATTCCTTGTACATCAAGTGTTCTTCATGGTACAACCATGTGGCAAATTATCTGCTTATATTATTCAATTTGCACCCTTTGCACAGCAAGGCTATGCTATGCCTTCCATTCATTGAACATGCACTCTTGTTGTGTGTTATTTCACAAATGATGCGAACACACCCAATCTATGCTATTCCTTTATCATTACTTGCACACTCAAGTGTGTTATTAAACTTTTACTTCTTGCATACCCATTGGACAACACAAAAATACATGATTTGCAAGCCCACTCTATGACATTCCATTTCCCTTCTTGCAATCCACTGTATGCTACTCAACTCTATGCTATTCAATTACATTTGTTGCATAATCTCACTGTTTCCGTAATTGTCCTCATTACACACCCACCTTAAGCCACTCAACTATTTCTCCTTGCACAGATCCTGCAAGTAACTAAATACCATCTGCTTGAAAACCAATTCTGCATCATCCAAGTATGACCCCTTGAAATCCAGATGTTCAGTTCACCTATTATTCTTACAAACCCACTGTGTGATACTCAATTTATGTTTTGCACACATATCTCAGCCTATTAAATTTCCAATTCTTACATGCTCTCTGAACTGGTCTATTTTTACTCATTGCATAACCAGGCTATTCCATGATCTCTCACTCTTTCAGCAGTCACTCTGTCACATTCTATTACTTTCAGCATATACTTGTGTGCAATTCAAAATCACTTCTTGAATCAAATCATGAGTTGACCTACAGGAGCAGATTCAAGGCTGCCCTCTGGAGTTCAGATTCAGAAACATATCACAGAATTGGATTGCTGAGGGAGATGCTGCCACTGTGGTTCCCAGACCCGAAAGCATTTGCTGTACTTGAAAAGCTACCACATCAGGAAACTGCTTCCACCTCCATAGTCTTTAGAGGAACCAATTAAACACATCTGCTGTGGCACTCATTGAGCATCAGGTCTCCCTACATGCTATTGCCATCTCATATTGCTCACTTCTTCCTTACGCTATGTGTCACAAGCAGTTCCCTGGATGCTAGGAAATTGGTGGAGTCCTAGCTGCAAGGAATTCTAAGTAATACAGTGTTTAGCTTTGCAGCCTCTGTAATACAAAGAATCATGATTACAAGGATCTTGGCATGGATATGGAGTGAATCAACATGAAATAAATGTCTCAGCTTATGAATATAAGATAATTAGGGGATTTGAGTTTCACTTAATCTTTCTTCTCCCTAACATATTCAGGGAAATTTGCTACCTGCCTGTGATGGAGTAACATGAATGTCATTACAATTATTATAGATATATTAAATTTCTCAATAAGTATTTTTCATTTTCCAATTTGAGGCACTCAGTACAAAGAGAAAGACATTTCTGAGTCCCTTTCCTCTAAGGAATGCGTATTAGTCTTCCAAAGGGGTGATAATGCAAACTAACAGAAATCTGTTGACTTTCATAAAGTGTGTTTCTTTAGAGTAAAGCTTACAGTTACAAGGCCCTAAAGAGGGCAGTTCAAGATTGCTTTCTCACCAAAGTCAATTGCCGCGTGTTGAACTAAGATGGCTGTTGATCTCTGCCTGGCCTCTCCATTTCTTCTGGGCTTCCAGTCTTCTCTCCCCTGGATGGGTTCACCTCTCAGGGCTTCCTCCCTCTCTTGGCATAGGGCTCATGACTTTCTGGGCTTTCTATACCAGATGCAAAGTATCAGGCAAATGGCTCATCTCTCTCAGGGACCCCAGGACCAAAATTAAAATGTCCTCTCCTCTTGTGTGTCTTCTTGAGTGAGTGTCTGTTTATATCACCCCACCAAGAGGGTGGGGACTCAACCTAAGTCATGCCCTAATGATGTGGTCAAATCAAAAGCCATAAATTGATTTTATCAGGTAAACTTAAATCCTTTGAATTTAATACAATCAAAAGATATCACACTCAGATGAACAGATTAGTTTACAAACATAATCTTTCTGTTTTGGGGATTCATCAATAATCTCAAATTGCCACACTCCATTCTCTGAATCCTGAAAAGACATAACAATATTTCAAGAAAAACCTTAAATCCTTTCATTAGCAATGCTAAGTACAAAATCACATCACAATCAGGTACAGGAAGACATTTTGTCTTGGGGCAAAGCCCCCTCTGGCTGTAGACCTGTGAAATTTTTAAAACAGGTTATCTGTTTCCAATATACAGAGGGATAGATATAGGATAAACACTTGCATTACCACAAGGAGAATTTGGGAGGGAAATATGCATTACAGGTCCCTAACAGTTCCAAAAACCTGCAGGACATACTTCATTAGATTTCAGAGACTGAAAGTCATTCTTAAGATTATGTGTTCTTCTCCTCGAGACCTCATGGGGGCCCACCCTTCCCACAGGCTTGCCAGACAGTCATTTTCTTGGTTCCACCCTCATCAAGCATCTGGGTGGTGACTGAGATCCAGACCTCACCCTCAAAGAACATTAAGATAATGGCCACTGTATTAGTCAGCCAAAGTTGTGCTGATGAAAAATACCAGATATCTGTTGGCTTTTATAAAGTTTATGTATTTGAGATAGAAACTTATAGTTACCATGCCATAAAATATAGGTTAATACCCTCACCAAAATCTGTTGTCACATGTTGGAGCAAGATGGCTGCCTTCATTTGCAAGGGTTCCTCTCATCCCTGGCCTTGTTTCTTTTTGGGCTCAGTTGCTCTGCTTTCTCCAGAAGGGTAGCTGTAGACTATCAGACAAATAGCTCATCTCTCTTCCTGAGGACTCTGCCTGTGTTTACTGGAGACTTCTCTCCTTGTTCACATATCTGTTTCTCTGTGTGTTTACTTCAAAGGCTCTAGGATCAAAGCTCCAAATTCTGTTCCCTGCCAAGTCTTTTCTCTGTGAGTCCCTGCCCACCAAGTGCATGGGGATTCAATGTCCTACTGATGTGGTCCAATCAAAGCCTTAATCATTATTTAATCAAGTAAACATGAAGCCTTTGAATCCATTATAATCTTATATGCCCAGAGGGACAGACCAGTTTAAAAACATAATCCAATATCTATTTTTGAAATTCATTAACAATATCAAACTGTCACAATCCACTCCCTGAATTCCAAAAAGACATTACAATATTCAAAAAACCTTATTTCAGTAACAGTACTATGTACAAAATCATATCATAATCAGTTTAAAGAAATACAGTTTGTCTTGGGGCAAAGGCTTGTCTGCTGTAGAACTCTGAAACTTAAAAAACCATTTATATGCTTCCAATACACAAATGGACAAAGGATAAATGTTTTCATTATCAGAAGGAGAAATTGGGAAGGAGACATGAGTCATGGGTCCGCTACATTTCAGTAAACCTGCAGGACATATTTCATTAGATGTCAAAGTCTGAGAGTCATTCTTAAGATGGTGGGTTCTTCTCCCTGGAGCCTCATGAAACCCACCCTTTTCATGGGCTTGGCCAACAGCCATTTTCTTAGTTCCACCCTCATCCAGCATCTGGGTCTCAACCAAGATCCAGACCTCACCCTCCAAGAGCATTGGGGTGATTGTCACACTTTACCTAAACTTTGGGTTAGAATCATAACCCCTTTAGCACAGTGAAGACAACATGCCCCTTACCTTTTGCATACAGGCTCAATCATCTCAGAGCAACAAGTTGACAACCTGGCCTTCCCTAGTCCATGAGGAAACACTTCCACCCCTATCAGACCTATGGGCTGGTGACCTTAACTTCCCTAATCCTTGGAGAATGTGCTTACACTATCTGTACCCTGGAGCAGCTAAGCTCTCCTCAAATATTGGACAGGAACATCCACCTTCTTCAAATGCTGGGGCAAACACTCACTGTCTGTACACATGGGTGGGGTTCTTCTCTTGGTCCAAGGCCATATCTTAATTCCAGAACTCAGTTTCCATGTTTCCCTCTTGAAGTCATTTCCCCTTCAATCTCTCCCTTCCACATCCCTTTTAGTCCAAGCTGACAGTGGTTTTGTTCATACATCTCTTTTAAAAAGCTTGTTGGTTTAGCATGCAAGAAGCAAGGGACCAAGCCATCAGACAATAATGCTTTCCACAAGTCTTTCCTAGATAAATGCATCTTCAATCCTGATTTACAAGTTCCAAGTTGAATTAAGTTCTCAAATGGAGCATTATAATCTGGGGACTTGATTTCCAGATTCTTGGAATTTCTGGAATCAGTTCCTGGTTTCTTTGTGCCCAACCATTCAGTCCTCATCTTATCTCTCTCATCTAGCATTTTGCTAAATGCTGCAAGGAGAAAGCAAGCCACATTCTCTGAGTTTACTTTGGAAAGTTCTTCAGCTAAATGCCCAGGCTTGCCATTTTCAAATTCCGTCTTCCATAAAACCTTAGGAGTCAATCTTGTTAACTTCTCTGTGACTATAAAACATGGATTGTCTTTCCACTAGTTTCCAGTAATAATTTCATCATTTACTTCTAAGGTATCATAAAAAGTCTCTTTGGCATCCATATTCTTATCAACAGTCTCTTCAAAGCACTGTACGTCTTTTTGACCAAGGTTCTCACAATTCCTCCAAAAAATATCCCTTAGTCATTTATAAAGCCATTCCATCATTTTGGTCATTGCAATAGCCCAACCCCACTCTCTGGTACCAAATTCTGTATTTGTTAGCCAAAGCGGTGCTGATGCAAAATACCAGAAATCAGCTGGCTTTTTAAAAGTGTATTTATTTGGGCTAGAAGATTACAGTTACCAGGCCATAAAGCATAAGTTATTTCCCTCACCAAATCAGTTGCCTTTTGTTGGAGTAAGATGGCTGCCAATGTCTTCAATGGTTCAGGTTTCCTGGGTTCCTCTCTTCCCAGGGCTTGTTTCTCTTCAGGTTCAGCTGCTCTGCTTTCTCCATAAGGGCAGCTGTAGACTCTCAGGTGAATGCCTTTCCTCTCTTCCTGAGGCCTCTGTCTAAACTTAATGGAGAATTCTCTCCTTCCTCACATATCTGCTTTTCTGTGTGTTTATTTCCCAGGCTCCAGGATCCAAACTCCAAACTCTGTTCCCAGTCATGTCTTTTCTCTGTGAGTCCTTGGCCACCAAGAATGTGGAGATCCAATGTCCTATTAATGTGGCCCAATCAAAGCCTTAATCATTATTTAATCAAGTAAAAGTGAAACCTCTGAATCCAATATAATCTAATATATCTGGAGGGACAGACCAGTTTACAAACATAATCCAGTATCTATTTTTGGAATTCATAAGCAATATCAAACTGCCACAGGCAAACTTTCCTTAATCTCTGGGGTACAGTCTCAATCCCCTTAGTACAGTGGGGTGACAGCAACATTCTCCCTAATCTCTGGCATATAAGCCCAACCTCTTTAGAACAGTGAACTGGCATCCTGGCCACCCCTAATCTGTGGGAAACAGGCCCACCTCTTCAGACCATTGGGGTGGTGATCTCACACTACCCAACCTATGGGAAACCAGACCAACCCTCTCAGAAAAATGAGGCTGTGACCTAACTCCCCTCAACCTATGAAAACAGGCCCAACCCCTTCAGAAAAGTGGGGTTGTGGCCTAACTCTCCCTAACCATAGGGGAATGTGCTCCACCCACTCTGTCACTTGGGGTGGCAAAATTTTCCCTGAACAATAGGCTGGAATATCCACACTCTTCAAATTCTGGTGCAAACTCACCCTCTCTGTACACATGCATGGGGTCCCTCTCTTGGACCAAGAAGATGTCTTAATTCTAGAACTCAGCTTCCATGGCTTTCCTCTTAAAGCCATTTCCCCTTCCATCTCTCCCATCATTGTATCTTTTAGTCCAGGATGACAATGGTTTTGTTCATAGAGATCTTGCAAAAAACTTGTTGGCTTAGTATGCAGGAACCAGAGGTCCAAGCTATCAGACAGTAATGCTTTCCTGGATAACTGCATTTTCAAACCTGATTTACAAATTCCAAATTTAGTTAATTCCTTAAATGTGGCACTATGAGATGGGGCCTTAATTTCCAGAGAATTTGAATTTCCAGAATCAGTCCCCTCTTTCTTTGTGCCTAACAAATCAGTGGTCACATTAGCATTTAGCTATAAAATTTCCAAAAAATATAGCATCCAAAATACCTTTTCCCATAAAAAGCCTTTAAACACAAAAAATGGCTTTTATATAATTAAACATTATTCTTCACATTAAAAGTAGTATTAAGATATTAGTTCATTGTTCACTACTGTAAACAGATTTATTTTTCATAAGAAAAGTTAGAATACTTTTCAGATCTGCTCTCAAATCCAATGTTTTTATAATTTCTGCCTGGAAATTTGCTGACGTCCAGCCCAGTGGGGTCCTTGGCATCCATTAGAACTCTGCCATTCCAAACATGATATCCCAGGTGTTTTATACCACATTTCCCTTGCTAATGTATTCCTTTTTCTTTTACAAGTCTATTCAAATAGCCTCATGGGCTTCTTCCATGTTAGGTAAAGCTAATAAAAATAATCAGGGGGTGGAAAGTCTGCCCTTATATGTTTTAAATACAAATAAACTTTCAATCCACTGTGCCAGAGAACTAAGTTTCCACAGACATAGGTATTTACTCCCCTGAAATTCTCCCATGCCCAATCTAAAGCCCTTGAAATCTTATGCCAAGGTTGATCTGGTCATCATCCTGGCTCAGATATCATCTCTTTCCCCTGAAGTTTCTCATCCAAATCACTCAGTTTTCATGGTCCTAGACTTTTACTTCAAATCCACTCCTGATACTAGCTCAGGT
The DNA here is from genome assembly GCA_029593785.1 of Cabassous unicinctus. Taxonomy (NCBI): domain Eukaryota; kingdom Metazoa; phylum Chordata; class Mammalia; order Cingulata; family Chlamyphoridae; genus Cabassous; species Cabassous unicinctus. Next base: position 24,080 of record JAQZBX010010263.1, on the reverse strand, counting down.
TGGATCACATTGGGAAAGTGATATTATATGACTAAATGAGGCCCAATCCTGTTAATGCAAGTAGTATCTTTAATAAATTTTACACCAAATTACAGGTGTTGAAGAAACAGTATGTCCATTAAAAATTCTTAAAAATTATCACAAAACAGTGGAGGGCCCATTCTAGTTTCAAAGGTTAAGGAGAGATTTAATAATCAAATGTGTTGAATTAAGACCAGGAATGAAGAGAAGATCTCTAAATCTTCTAGTTGGGAAGAGAGGTTAAATCAAAGGACCAGGATTTAAAATGGCATCTCATTCTTAACAACAAATCTGTGTGCATAAAACCATGGAAGCATGCACTTCCAGCTGTATGAAATGGAATGGGATATCCATAAACATATACATAATCCCAGATAAATTGTATCAAACATATTTATATTTATGCATTATTTCATACAAAATAAGTGTGATCCCTATGTTTTTTTGTTTTTTTATTTTATGTTTGATAAATTCTTTTTATTTTATTTTATTTTTTAAAGAAACTTAGATTACATAAATGTTACACAAACAATATAGGGATTACCATAGCCCTACCTCCTACACCTCCCACAACCTCCCACATAAACATCCTTCATTAGTGTGGCACATCACCTGTAATGGATATACACATCCTGGGGTTTGCCATTAAACATATAGACCACATTAAGAGGGTAGACCACACTCTCTTCCACACAGGTTTGCATGTTTTATGATGATATAAAATGGCCTATATCTGTCATTGCAATGTCACTCAAGACAATTCCCAAGTCCTAAAAAACTCCTGCATTAAAACTGATTTTCCCTCTCCCTGCCCTCAGAGCATCCAGTGGCCATTGGCTTCACATTAATGTGGTAATTTCTTCCATTGCTCGAATCATATGTCTATAATACAATACCAGTAAGACCACTTTAGACAATAACACTTCCCCCAATCCTGAGGAGTCTGGGATGGTGATGTCCACTCCACCTCCAATTGAGATTGGGATTATATCCCATGGATAAGATGCATGGGATTATCCTGCCTGCAGCTGCAGACTCTCTCCATTCCCTGGGATGGCCATTGTCCTTCATCATCTACCCACCAGGTGTCCAGGGTGAGTCAATTGAGCTGTAGAGTAGGAGTTGCAGCTCCACCAAGATTCTGGGCTCAGCTGGCACATGGACAGCCAAAAGACTCCAGTCTCTGGATGTAAACTTACAAACTCTAGCACCACATATAGGTTTGAATAGAAGGGACAGAAGGACCATGTGGAGGGAAGACATATTTGAAGTCAAATATGTCACTCTCAGGAGCACAAATTTGAAAGTAGGGCAAGGCACCAAAATCTGGAGGTATCCACCTGATGTAGGACCTGGGTGTATCCAGAGCCCTCAGGAGCCCCTTATTAGGGGTGATATCCAATTTGGAAGTCTATGAGGTACCACTGAGATGTGTGTAAATGTTACCTCTGGGATGACCTCCCGAATCACTTTGAAGTCTCTTAGCCATATGAACTTATTTGTCTTTACCTTTCTGTCTTTTATTGAGGTCTTTTTCCAGTCATATTGCCATTTGGCACTTGGTAGTAATCCCTCAGTGCCATGGAGGCTCATCCCCAGGTGTCATGTCTAATGCTGGGAGGAAGGTAATGCATTCATATGCTGAGTTTGGCTTACAGAATGGTCACATTTGAGCAACAAGGAGGCTGTCTGTGGGCAACCCTTAGGCACCCCATAACAATAGGCTAAGTTTCACTCTCAAGAGCAAAGACTCACAAAGCTAGTCATCAATATCAAGGGCCCATGAGTGGATCATCCTCCTTTACCAGACACTGCCCCTGCATTTGGGGTACTGTTGCTGCTCCATTGGACAATGAGGCAGAGCTCTCCAGGATGGGAATTCAGTATTCTCTCATTTATTGAGTGATTCTCCATGCACTGTGACAATGCCCCATTTTATATACTTTGTATGTATGTTCAGGTGAACTTCCTCCCATGCACCCCCAATCCCTGACACCCCTCACCAATGATCCTCTCCCACCCCAGTTGTAACTCTTCACTGATCCAAAGCTTCTTTATAGATGAAGCCAAAACAATAGACAAATACAATTAATAGGAAAATGAAATAATAATGATAACTTTAAATGTAAGAGACAAAATACATGAAAACTTAAAAAAACTAAAAACTAAATTAAATTAAAATATTGGGATATTTTAAAAATGAAAAATATAAACATCAAGAACAATACATTTTTTCACATTTTTTGACGTCACTGCAATATCTTGTGTTCAATCTGTATCTTGGCACCTTCTGCCTCTCATTCCCCAGTGTCTCACTATTTTTCATTTTGTTTTCAAAGAAGTTTTAGGTCACAGAAAAGTCACACACAGAATACAAGAGATTCTCATATACCCAAACTCCTCCCCCTTTCCTCACCTCATATTTAAACCTTTTTATATATGGATGGTAGCATTGCTATAACTGATATACAAATAGTGAAACATAGCTACTAAATATGTTCAATGGTTTACAGTTTGGTTTACATTTTAGACTGCACACTTTCATAAATTTTGATGATATTTACCATGTCCTGAAGAACACGTTCACTGACCACTGAATACCCCCTGTTTGATCTATTCTGTTCCTCCATCCCCATCCCCCTGGGGCCCAGGACAACCCCCTGCCTTGACTCACTGGATGACAAGATTCATAGTTACATGTAACAAGAGGTCTTAAGACACTGTATTGTCCTCCCCTATAAGGACCCACCTTTGCTCTTGAAAGATCGCCACCTATTTCTGAATGAATCGGTCCTCCCAAATATGGGAGTCCAACTCCTTTCCACTCATTAAGTGGGTCTCCACCCACTGATACAACAGATTATGACAGGATGAACACTCACACACTCCCTAAAAGCCTGCTCCAGGTGCACCCTGTCCTGAATGACCCCCCAACCAACACCCTAAACCAGTGATCTTTCCTTGTCATATTGCCATAATTGCATTCCCACCTCTGTAATTTCAACCTCATACCCACAAATCCCAAGTGTTCTCCTGGTCCCACTCCCATCTCTCCCCCCAGTATCCTGGGTATTCTAACCCATCCTTCCCAATCAACCCACCTGTCAACCCTGCACCACCAAACCCAATAATGTCACTACACACCTCTACTATCCCTTCAATACTCAACTACACTCTATCACATTACCATAGATTGCATTCATATGGCTGATGGCTCACAACCTTATCTTCCCTTTCTCTTTCTCTTTCTGAAAAGGTATCTTTCAGATAATAGTTCTCTGAGACTGCTAAATTTCTTTAATTCATATCAGTGAGTTCATGTAGTGTCCATCCTTCAATGCCTGGCTTGCTGCACTCAACATAAGGTCTTCAAGATTCATCCATGTTGTCCCATGTGTTAGCACTTTATTCCTTCTTACAGCTGACTAATATTCCATTATATGTATGTACCACATTTTGTTTATCCATTCATCTGTTTTTGGGCACCCAAGTTGATTCCAACTTCTGGCAATAGTGAACAATGCCGCTATGAACATTGGTGTGCATATATCTGTTTGTGTCTTTGTTTTCAATTCTTCTGGGTATATACCCAGCAGTGGAATCACTGGATAATATGGAAGATCTGTAGTTAGTTCTTTGAGGAACCACCATACTGTCTTCCACAGTGGCTGGACCATTCCACAATCCCACCAACAGCGACCGAGGGTTCCCTTTCCTCCACATCCTCTCCAACATTTATAGTCTGCTATTTTTTTAATAGCCACCACTGTAATGGGTGTAAGATAGTATTCATTGTAGTTTTGATTTGCATTTCCATAATAACTAGCAATGTTGAGCATTTTTTCATGTTCTTTTTAGCCATTTGTATTTCTTCCTTGGAGAAGTGTAATTTCATGTCACTTGCCCATTTTTTAATTGGGTTGTGTGTCTTTTTATTTTTGAGGTGTAGGATTTCTTTATATATGCAGGATATTAGGCTCCTATCAGGTATATGCTTGCCAAATATTTTCTCCCTTTGGGTAGGCTGCCTTTTTATTTTATTGATAATGTTCTTTGAAGTGCAGAAGTTTTTAATTTTAAGGAGATCCCATTTATCTACTTTTTCTTTTGCTGCTCATGCTTTGGATGTGAAGTTCATGAAACCATTTCTTATTACAAGGTCCTGTGGATGCTTCCCTCCATTATCTTCCAAGGTCTTTATGGCTTTGGCTTTTATATTTCAATCTTTGATCCATCTTGAGTTGATTTTTGTATAAAGTGTGAGATGGTATTCTTCTCTCATTCTTTTGGATATATATATCCAGTTCTCCAAGCACCACTTGTTAGAGGCCATTCTCTCCCATCTGAGTGGTTTTGGTGCCCTTGTTGAATATCAGATGACTGTATATGTGAGGATATATATCAGAATTCTCAATTTGGTTCCATTGATCAGTATGTCTATCCTTACACCAATACCATGCAGTTTTGACGACTGTAGCTTTGTACTATGTCTTAAAGTCAGGTAGTGTGATACCTCAAGCTTCATTTTTCTTTTTCAATATGTCTTTGGTGATTCAGGGCCTCTTATCCTTCCAAATAAATTTTGTAGTTTTTCCAATTCATTAAAAAATACAATGTTGATTTTTATTGGGATGTATTAAATCTGTATTAGTTTGGGTAGGATAGACATCTTGATGATATTTAGTCTTCCTATCCATGAACAGGGAATATTCTTCCATTTTTTTCATTCTTCTTTGATTTCCTTTAACAGTGTTGTTTAGTTTTCTGTATATAAGTCCTTTGTATCTTTAGTTAAAATTATTCCTAGATATTTGATACTTTTAGTTACTATTGTAAATGGTATTTTTTTTCTTGATTTCCCCCTCAGATTGCTCATTATTGGTGTACAGAAGTGCTATGATTTTTGAGCATTGATCTTATAGCCTGTGACTTTACTGAACTCCTTTATATGTTCTACAATCTTTATAAGTTCAGAAGCTTTGTTGTATATTTCTCAGGGCTTTCTATGTGTAGGATCATGTCTTCTGCAAATGAAGAAATTTTTACCTCTTCTTTTCCAATTTGGATGGCTTTTATGTCTTTTTCTGGCCTCGTGCTTGAGCAAGTACTTCTAAGACAATGTTAAATAGGAGTGGTGACAGTGGGCATAATTCTCTTGTTCCCAATCTCAGAGGGAAGGCTTTTAGGATTTCATCATTGAAGATGATGCTAGCTTTGGGTTTTTCATATATATCCTTTATCATGTTCAGAAAGTTTCCCTCTAGTCCTATCTTTTGCAGGATTTTTATCAGAAAAGAATGCTGTATTTTGTCAAATGCTTTTTCTGCATCTAAAGAGATGATCATGTGATTTTTTCTTTCAATCTCTTTATGGGATGTATTACATTGATTGATTTTCTTATGTTGAACCATCCTTGCATACCTGGGATGAAACCCACTTGGTCATGGTATATGTTCCCTATGTTTTATTTCCCAAAAGGAATAGTGAGAAGAAGGTTGTACATTAAGTATATGGTGAAATAGGACTATCCAAGGTACAAATTCTGCTCCCAGGGGTAACATGAGTTTTAGGGTTGAAAATTGCTGCAGGAAACTAGATCATGCAACATGGGGAAGTTAAGTGAAATTGTTCTATTAAGAAAAGATCTTCAAAGGAGCCACCACATTAATGAAAGTATGTACTAAAGTAATTCACACTCCGGTTATCTCTCCTGGTAAATTCAGCTGGGGAAAAATGTTATCTTTAATAATAGCCTTCCCTGACACATAACACAGCAATCCCATTTATAGTTATATACCCAAAAGTATTGACAGCAAGAACTTGAATGAATATTTGCACACAGACGTCCATGGCAGCATTATTCACAAAAGATGTAAGCAACATACGTGTCCATCAGCCAATGAATGAATAAATAAAACGTGGTATATACACACAGGAATACTATTCAGCCATTAAAAGAAATGAAGCTCTGATAAATGTGACAATTTGAATGAATCTTGAAGATCTCATGTTGAGTAAAATAAGCCATAAACAAAAGGAAAATATTATTTGAAATAGTTACTTGTTTTAGGTCCTAAAATTGAAAGACAGAAAAGTAATGATAAATTTATGCAATTGGAAATACAATGCATAAAGATATAATTTGTAACATGTACAAATAAAGGTGGGAGTTGGGGGAGAATAAGATCAGTGTATGTGTATGTTATTGAAATTAAGTTAGTATCAAATGAACATGATTGCTATAGATTTAGGGTGTAAAATATCGGCCCCATGGTAACCACAGAAGAATACATGAAAAATATATTCCAAAAGAAATGAGAAGAGGCTCAAAGTGGTGCAATAAAAAAGTCATATAAATATGAAATAAGCTATTAATAGATGAATTGAAGTTCATAAAATATGTAAGACTTACAAAAACAAAATAGCAAAATGGCAGAAATGACTGTAAATATAAATGGATTAAACTCTCCAGTCAAAATACAGAGATTGACAGAATGGATGAAAAGGCAAGTACCAACTATATGCTATTTATATGTGACTCACATTAAATTTAAAGACACAAGTAGATGTAAAGAGCAAAGATGGAAAAATATATAACATTCAAATAACAAAAACAGCTGAAGTAGGTATACTAATAGATAAAATAGATGTTAATTAAAAACTATTCTGAGGCACAAAGAAAGTCACTATATACTGATAAAAGGGCCAATTAAACAAAAAGACATAAAAATTTTAAATACACATGCATGAAATGACAGAGGCCAAAATATATGAAGCAAATATTGACAGATTTGAATGGAGAAATATATGGTTCTTCATAAATAGCATACTTCAATATATTGAATAATGGAGCAGATATATAAACAAAATATCAATAAGGAAATAGAAAACTTGAATACTCTTAACCATGGTGACCTAACAAAGATAGATAGATGATAGATGATAGATAGATAGATGATAGATAGACCAACAGATAGATAGATAGAAAGATAGATGATACATACATACATACATACATACATACATACATACATACTTAAATACATATATAGAATGATAGAATCTATTACTAAGAGCAGCAGAGTATACATTCTTTCTAGTGCAAATAGACCATTCTCCAGGACAGACGGTATGTTAGGTCAAAAACTGTCTCAATAGATTAAAAAATCTTGAAATCATTCATTGTATCTTCCTTAACCAAAATGGAATGAAGCAGCCAAGTTTCAATAACAGGGATTAGTGGAAAATTCACAAATAATAAGAAATTAAACAATGTATCTTTAAACAATCAAAGAAGAAATCACAAGGAAATTAGGAAATATATTTAGGTGAATGAAAAGGAAAACAGAACATACCCAACATTATGGGATGCAGAAAAGCAGTGCTGAGACAGAAATATATAGCTCTGAATGCTTATAGTAAAAAAGAAAAATATCTCGAATCAGAGATCTAACCTCACAACTGGAGGATGTAGGAAAAGAAGAGCAAACTAAAGCTAAAAGTAGGCAGAAGCATGAAAATAAACAATCAAGCAGAGATAAATCCAGTACAGAGAAAATAAACAATAGAAATAATCAACTATACCAAAACTTTGTTCTTTGACTAGACTGATGAAGAAAGCAAAATCAACAAATGGAGTGCAACAGCAACACACAAAGATAAGTAGTATTTCTCTAAATAAGTAAGGAAAAGAATGTACAGGAAATCAAGGAAAAAACCATTTACATACCAAGTAAAAAAATCAAACAGCTAAGAATAAATCTAACCAAGAATTGAAAGGAAATACATTTGTGGCAGTTTAGACAAGTTACACAATTATCAGGACTGTAATTTAACTAATTAAAATTGATGGAAAGGGAGGTACTAAGAAGGCAACTAGGTCAGACATGTGTGGGTCAGGGAAAGAGTGGTTAGGGAGATTTGTACTTCATTTTCATTACATTTTCTAATTAGTTTGAATGCATCTTCTTTATTAGAGAAATTGTGAGTTTACAAAGCAGTCATGCATCACATTTGGTATTTCTATACAACCCCCACCAATCATATCTTGCATTATTGTGGAACATTTTTTATAATTGATAAAAGAACATTCAAATGTTACTTAAAATAGTCCATAACTTATATTGGGTGTATTTTTCCATAAACCACCCTATTTTTAATACCATATATTAGTATTTTTATATATATTATAGTGTATTAAAGAATGTTCTGATATGTGTACTGTTAATCGTGGTCCATCACCCACCTCAGAGTTCACTGTGTTATACAGTCCCATGCCTTTTAAAATTCATCCAAAGAGTATGAATACTCAGTCTCTCAGGTTCATCACAGAGCTGTGCTTTCCTCCCCACAGTCAGTTTTAGAACATTTTCTACTTCAAAATAGAGAGATCCCCTAATCCATTATATGTCCCTATTTTTGACCCTTGGCCTTGATATAGTATCTTTGTTGTCCTTGATGCAACAATATTGCAATATTATCATTATCTGTAGTCTATAAGTCACATTAGTTGTATTTTTACTGTGTATCACCATATTAACATCTTGAAATAGTGACATACATTTGTTCTAGTTCATAGAAGAACATTCTTGTATTTGTGCTATTAGGCACAATCCTAATCCACCTTCAAACTCACTATGTTATACAATCCCCAAATTCTCCTCTAGGTTTCTTTCTATTAAATTTAACATCCCTCAACTACCGCTTTCAGCCATGATCACATTTTTTAAATCAGCAGTTAGTTATACTCTCTATAATGTGTTAACATCAACTTTATCAATTTCCAAACATTTACAATCAATCTTATTTAAAATTTTACTTACATTAAGCATCAGCTCCACTTTACCAACCCTTGTTCTATCTCCAAGTGGCCTATACTCTAGATTTTTAATTCACAAGTTTACACATTGTATTTATTTCATATTAGTGAAACCATACGATGTATGTCTTTTGTGTTTGGCTTATTTTGTTCAGCATACTGTCCTCAAGGTTCATCAACATTGTTATATGCATCTCTATTTCATTTCTTCTTACAGCTGAATAGTATTCTATTGTAGGTATTAACCACATTTTGTTTGTCCATTTATCATTTGATGGATACTTGGGTTGGTTCCATAGCTTAGCAATTGTGAACAATGCTGCTATGAACATTGGTGTGCAAATGTCTGTTGACATTTTTGCTTTCAGTTCTTCTGAGTATATTCCTAGTAATGGGATTTCTGGGTCATATGGGAGTTCTGTATTTAGCTTCTTGATGTACCACCAAACTGTCTTCCACAGAGGCTGCACCAGTTTATGTGCCCACCAATAGTGAATGAGTGTTCCTACTCCTCCATGTCCTCTCCAGCATTTGCAGTTTCCTGATTTGTAGATAATGGCCATTCTATAAGGTGTGAAATGGTATCTCGTTGTAATTTTGATCAGCATTTCCCTTCTAGGTAGTGCTGTTGAACATTTCTTCATGTACTTTTTGCCCATTTGTATTTCCTCTTTGGAAAAATGTCTATTCAAGTCTTTTGCCCATTTTTAAATTGGGTTGCTTATCTTTTTATTAGTTGTATGCTCTTTTGTATACTCTTGAAATCAAATGCTTATCTGATATGTTGTTTTCAAATATTTTCTCCCATTGAGTAGGCTGCATTTTCACCTACTTGTCAAAATCATTTAAAGCACAAAATTACTTAATTATGGGGAGGTCCTATTTATCTTATTTTTTCTTTCATTGCTTGTGTTTTTTGTGTAATGTTTAAGAAAACAGCACTTGCTAAAAGATTTTGAAGATGTTTCTCTACATTGTTTTCCAGGAATTTCATGGTTCTAGGATTTTTATTTAGTTCTTTGGTGCATTTTTATTTGATTTTGTGTATAAGATGTGAGATAGGGGTCCTAATTCTTCTTTTGGATGTGGATAGTTCTCACAGCACCATTTATTAAACTGTTCTGGCCCAGCTGGGTGGACATGACAAACTTGGCAAAAATCACTTAATCATATATGTGAGGGCCTTTTTCTGAACTCTCAATTCTGTTCCATTGATCTATATGCCTATCATTAAGACAGTACCATGTTGGTTTTTTGTTTTATTAAAGATTTTTATATTTATTTATTCCTCACCCCCTTATTCTTTTGTGCTCACTGCTTTCTGTGTGTTCTACTGTGTCTGCTTGTCTTCTCTTTAGGCAGCACCAGGAACCAATCCTGGGACCTTCCAGAGTGGAGAGAGGCACTCAATCTCTTGCACCACCTCAGCTCCCTGGACTGCTGAATCTCATATTGTCTCTTTTCTGTTTCTCTTCTTGTTGTGTCATCTTGGTGCAACAGCTCTCTGTGTGAGCCATCAGTCTGTGTGGGCCAGCACTCATGTCTAAGTCAGCACTTCTGCATGAGCCAGCTCATTGCTTGAACCAGCACACTGCATAGGCCAGCTTACCTTTCACCAGGAGGCCCTGGAAATCAAATCCTGGACCTCCTATATGGTACATGGGAGCCCAATAACTTGAGCCACATCTGCTTCCCCCATGCTGTTTTTACCACTGCACCTAATAATATGATTTAAGTAAGGAACAAAGAGTCCTCCAGTTTTGTTCTTATTTTTAAGGAAATTTCTGACTAAATAAGAAAGTTGACCCCTCCAAATAAATTTGATAATTGGCTTTTCCATTTATGCAAAAAGGCTTTTGGAACTTTTTATTGATTACATTGAATCTGTAAATCAATTTGAGCAGAAAAGACATCTTAAAAATATTTAATCTACCAGTGCATGAACACAGATTTTCCTTCCATTTATTTAGATCAGCTTTGATTTCTTTAAGGTATGTTTTATAGTTTTCTGAATAAGGGTCTTTTATGCCCTTGGTTGAGTTTCTTCCCAAATATTTGATTCTTTTCAGCACTATTGAAAATGGAATTTTTTCCTTCCTCCTCAGATTGCTCATTAATATTTTATCAAAATGCCACCAATATTTGCACATTAATAATGTATCCTTTCACTTTGCTGAACTTCTTTATTAGCTCTAGTATTTTTGTTGCAGTTTTTTGACACTTTCTAAATATAGGATATCATAAGCAAATAGTGAATGTTTTACTTCTTCCTTTCCAATTTTGATGCTTTTTAATTCTTTTACTTGCCTAATTGCTTTCTTAATAAATACACATCAAAGGTAGGAAAATAAGTAAGTTTCCTAAATATGGTAAAGTCCATATATGAAGAACCCACAACTAGCATTGTACTCAATGGTGAAAGACTGAACGTTTTCTTGCTGAGATTGGGAACAAAACAAGGATGCCCACTGCCACCACTGTTATTCAATATTGTTCTAGAGGTTCTAGCTAGAACAATTAGCAAGGAAAAGAAATAAAAGTTATCCAAATAGGGAAAGAAGAACAACCTTCACTCTTCACTGATGATATGATATTTTACATAGGAAATCCTGAAAAATCCACAAAAAAAGCCTCCATAAATAATAGATGAGTTCAGCAAAGTGGCCAGATACAAGATTAATATGCAAAAACAACAGTGTTTCTATCAGCCTGAGTAATAAGTCAGAAAAAGAATTACATTAATAATAGTGACTAAAATTATCAAATGTTTAGGAATAAACCTAATGAAGTACATGAAGTACTTGTGTTGAGAAAACTACAAAGATTGCTAAAAGAAACCAAAGGGGACCTAAAGAAATGGAAGGACATTCCATGTTCATGGATTGGAAGACTAAATATCATTAAGATCTCAATTCTACCCAAACTGATTTACAGATTCAAGGCAATCTCAATAAAATCACACAACCCTTTTTGCAGAAATGGAAAAGCCAATTGCCAAGTTTCTTTGGAAGGGTAAGGGACCCCAAATAGCCAAAAATGTCTTTAAAAAGAATGAAGTTACAGGACTCTCACATTCTGACTTTAAATCTTTTTACTTAGCTACAGTGGTAAAAACAACATGCTATTGACATAAATATAGACATTTTGAACAATGGAACCAAACTGAAAACTTAGAAATAGACTTTCATATCTATGGTCAAGTGATTGTTGACAAGACTGTTAAGCCCATTCCCCCAGCTGTGTCAGAACACTCTTCAACAAATTGTGCTGAGAGAACTGTATATCCATATCCAAAAGAAAGAAAGCGGACCCCTAATTCATACCTTATACAAAAATTAACTCAAGTTTGATGAAGAATCTAAATATAAAATTGAGAGCCATAAAACTCATTAAAGAATATATAGGGAAACATCTTCAAGATCTTGTGATAGGTGATAGTTTTTTAAACCTTAGACCCAAAGCATGAGCAGCAACAAAAAAATAAATGGGGCCTCCTCAAAATTAAACATTTTTATTCTTCAAAAGTCTTTGCCAAGAAGGTGAAAAATGTAACATATTCAAAGGCAGGAAATATTTGGAATCTACCTAAACTATAAGAGTTTGATATCCATGTTAATCAAGGATATCATACAACTCAGTGACAAGATAACAAGCAACCCAATTTAAAAATGGGCAAAAGATTTGAATAAACATTTTTTCCAATGGTGAAAAGCACATGAAAAAATAGCTAGTTCAATATCATTAGCTAGTAGGGAAATGCTGATCAAATCTACAATGATGCACCATTTCACAACTTATTGAATGGCCATTATTTAAAAAACAGAAAACTACTAGTGCTTGAGAGGATGTGGAGAAATAGGAGCACTCCTTCACTGTTGTGGGAATGTAGAATTGTGCAGCCTCTGTAGAAGACAGCTTAATGATACATCAAGATGCAAAATACATCTTATAAAATACATCAAATAAATCTTGTTTCTAAGAATATATTCAGAAGAATGGAAAGTAAGGATGTGAACTGATAGTTGCACACCAATGTTCATAGCTACCTTATTCACCATTTCTAAAATACGGAAACAACTTAAGTATCCATCAACCAATGAATGGATAAACAAAATGTGATATATAATTGAATGGAATACTATTCAGTTGTAAGAAGAAATGAAATTGGGATGTATATGACAATATGGATGAACCTTTAGAATATTATGCTGAGTGAAATGTCAGATACAATGGGAAAAATATAGTATGGTCCCACTAATATTAACTAAATAAGATGAGTAAACTCACAAAGATAAACTCTAGAATAGAGGTTATTAGGAAATAGAATGTGTTTTGAGAATAGAAGCTGATGCTTAATGTGTGTAGAATTTTTAATGTCTTTTATACACATGTGGAAATGATTTGATGGTAAACCATTATAGTGAGTATAACTAACATTGCTGATTTATAAATGTTATTGTGGCTGAAAGGGGTAGCTTATTGGCATAAATGTCAATTGAAAGGAAGCTAGAGAATAATATAGATAGTGTAACATAGTGATTTCAATGGGAAATGAAGATGTGGTTAATAGTATAAATGTAAGTGTGCTCATTTACAAAGTGTCAAATATGTGATGACACATAGAATATTATAATAAATGTAACTTATGGATGTTAGTTAACAGTAATATTGTTATATTTTTAGCACCAGTGGCAAAAAGATATATCAACTCTATGATAAAAGTATATGGGAGTATAAGGGTATGGTGTTTTCCCTTTTGTAATAATGAAAATGTTATAAAATTGACTGAGGTGATGACAGCACAACTCTGGTGAAAATGAGAGCCACTAAGTGTACACTCTGAATGGATTATACAAAGAATGGGACTGTATAATACAATGAATCCTGTGGTGGAAAGTGGACTGTGGTTAACAGAACAAATACGAAAATGTTCTCTCATGAACTATAGCAAATATATACCACAAGGTTTAATAATCAGATGGGTTTGGGGAAAATACACCAAATGTAAGATATGGGCTATAGTTAGTAATAATGTTTTGACAATACTCTTTCATGGTTTGTAACAATTTCAAAATAATGCAGGGTGTTGATGGTGGGGTGATATATGGGAGTCCTGTATGATGATATGCACGTTTGTTTTGTAAGTTCACATATTTTACTATAACATTATTGTTTATGTATATTCATGTATGAATTATATATTCAATAAGTTTTTTTAATAAAAAAGAAAGGATTCTGTACTTTATCAAAAGCCAATTCAGGATCAATTTAGATGATCATGTGATTTTTCTTCTTCAATTTATTAATGTGGTGTATTACATTGATTTATTTTCTTATGTTGAACCACACTTGCATTGATACAAATGATCCTGTTATATAATTATTTCAATGTGCTGTTGGATTCTATAAGCACATATTCTGCTTAGGATATTTGCTTTTATATTCATTAGGGAAATTGGTGTGTAATATTCTGTTGTTGTTTTTTTATAGTAACTTTATTGGCTTTGGGATTATGGTTATGGCTTCATAGAATCAGTTTGGTAAGTCTCCCTCCTGTTCAATTTTTTTGGAAAAGTTTGAGCAAGATTAGTATTTAATCTTCTTTGAATGATTGGTAGAATTCACCTGTGAAGCCATCTGGTCCTCAGCTTTTCTTTTTTGAGAGGTTTTTGATGACTGTTTCATCTCTTTAATTGTGATTGTTTTGTTGAAGTCCTCTATCTCTTCTAAGGTCAGTGTAGGTTGTTTCTGTGTTTCTATAAATTTGTCCATTTTGTCTATGTGGTACAGTTTGTAGACAAACATTTGTTTACAGTATCTTCTTATGATCTATTTCATTTATGTGGTGTCAGTAGTAACATACCCTCTCTATATTCTGATTTTATTTATTTGCATTTTCTCTCTTATTTGCTTTGACAGTCTAGCTAAACTTTGCCAATTTTGTTGATCTTCTCAATGAACCATCTTTTGGTTTTGTTGGTTTTCTCTAATTATCTTTTGTTTCCTTCTCCTTGTTTTGGGGTTTGTTTGGTGTTCTTTTTCTAATTCCTCCAGGTGTTTAGTTAAGACTTTGATTTTTTTTATCTTTCTTCCATTTTAGAGTAGGTCTTTAGCACTATTAATTTTCCTCGCAGCATTGCCTTTACTGCATCCTAAAGTTGATTCATTTTCCCTTAACACCATCATGTTCTGATTCTGGCTGCCAGGGAACTTTCATCCTTGGCTTTTCTGTCACATGGCAATGCACATGTAATGCCATTCTCCTTCCTATTGGGGGTCCCATTGATTTCCACCTTCTTCTATGGCTTTCTATCTACATCTCAATTTAATTCTGCTTATAGGGGACTGGAGCAATTGACTACAATCTAAACTTATTCAATTGACCACACATTAATTAAAAACAATATCTACAATAAGTCTTTTTAAAAATTGGATGGATTAAGGGTAAGAACATGGTTATTCAAGTACATAATTCAATTCCCAACCACCTTGTAATACTTTTTAAAATTGGCAAGTGTTTGGGCTCCAACTTCCTTCTTTTTAAAGGATATTTTGACTATTTCTTCCTCTGTCCTTCAATAGAAATTTGTTCATTGGCTTTTCCATTTCTGCTATGATGTATATTGGAATATATCATGGGATTGCATTGAATCTGTAAATCATTTTGGGTAAAAATGGCACCCTAAGAATATTTAGTCTTCAAATCCATGAACACTGAATATCCTTCCATTTATATAGGTTTTTTGGTGTGTATTTCAACAATTTTGCTGTTTTCTGTGTATAGGTCTATATTCAGCAGCCAAAAGGGGTGCTGATGCAAAGTACCAGATTTCTGTTGGTTTTTATAAAGGGTATTTATTTGAGGTAGCAGCTTACAATTACAAGGCCCTGAAGAGTCCAATTCAAGGTTACTTCCTCACCAAAATCTGTTGCCACATGTTGAAACAAGATAGCAGGAGATGTTTGAGAGAGTTCAGCCTTCCTCTTTCCTCTTAAGTCTCCATGGTCCCAGTTCCTTCTGATCCCAGCTGTAGGCTGGAAGTCTCATTTCTTTCCAGGCTCAGCTGTTCTGTTCTCTTCACAAGGTTAGCTGTAAAGTATCAGGCAAATGGATCATCTTTCTTCCTGGGGTCACAGGATCCAAGTTGTCTCCTCTTCTAGGTCTGTGGAGCTCTCTATTCATGTGTGAATCTTATTCTGTGTTCTCCTTGAGTGAGTGTCCCTTTATCGCCCACAAAGGGGGTGGGGACTCAACCCTGCAGGTCCTAATGACAAGGTTGAATCAAAGCCCTAATCTTAACATAATCAAGTAAATGTAATACCTTTTAATTTAACACAATCAAAGGGTATCATGCTCAGAGGAACAGACCAGTTTACAAACATAAACAATATCTCTTTTTGTAATTCATAAATAACATCAAACTGGCACAATGTCCATTATAGCCTTCACTAAATTTAATCATAGTTATTTTTTACATTTGTTCTAGTATAAGGAATTTTATTATTGATTTACTTTTTAAACTGTTCTTTGATAGATAAAAACGTAACTGATTTTTGTTTATATTGTACCCTCTAATATACTGAATTATTTATTAGCTCTTTGCTTTGTAGTGGATTTAAAAAATTTTCTTTTTATTTATTTTTTATTATATTTTTAAAGGATTTTTAGATTATATACATGTTACAATAAAACTATGAGGGATTCCCATGTTTGCCACTCTCTTCCCCTCTCATACTTTCATACACCAACAACATCACTCATTAGTGTGGCACATTTCTTAAAATTGATGAACACATATTGAAACATTGCTAATAACTATGGATTACAATTTACATTATAGTTTACACCCTGTCCTGCACAATTTTATAGGTTATGACAAAATATACAATGGTCTGTATATGTCAGTCCAGTGTCATGCAGGAAAACACCAATGTCTTGAAAATGTCCCCATTTTTCCATTCTTCTCTCTCCCATTCCTCAGAACCTATGGTGGCCCATGTCTTTATATTGATGATAAGAGTTTGTCCATTGCTAGAATGATAAGTCCATAGTAGAACAATATTATATGTCTACTTAATCCATTATTCATTCCCCAATCTTGAGGACCTTATGATGATAACACCCACTCTGCTTCTACTTAACAGGGAGCTTAGATCCCATTGGGCAAATGGGTGTAATTATCTTGCTTGCAATTGCAGACACTCTCCATTCCTTGTGATGGGCATTGTCCATCATCATCTCCTTGTTCATTGTCCTGGGTGAATCTGTTGAACTGGAGAGTAATGTTGCAACTCTGCTGAAATTCAGTGCTCAACTGGCACATGGACACATCAAATATTTAAGTATCTGGGATATATATTTACCAAATATAGTGTTAATTATAGATTCAAGTGAAAGGGGCAGAAGAGCTAGGTGTAGAGAAACTATAAATGAGTCTATTACACTGAGGAACATAAATTCCAAAGTAAGGCCCACTGACAGAGTGCCAAATTCCTGACCTGTCTCCCCTGACTTATAGTTTCTGGATGTGTCTAGAGACCTCAGGAGCCCCACTATTTGAGGCACTGTTTGCTGTGGCATTCAATGATATCCTGTAGAGATGTGCATAATCTTAAACTCTAGAATGATATCCCAACTTACTTTGAAATCTTGTAGCCTGGAAAACTCATTTGTGTTTATCATTTCCTTCTTTGGATCAAGGTCTTTTTCTGGGTGCATTGCTAGTTGGCACTTGGTAATAATCCCTCAGTGCCAAAGGTTCATCCCTGGGAGTCATATCCCATGCTGGGGGGTAGATAGTGCATTTATATGCTGAGTTTCACTTAGAGAGTCTATTTATAGGATCATGTCATTTGCAAAAAGGCAAAATTTTCAAAATCTCTTCCAATCAGAGTGCTTTTTATTTATTTTTCTTGCCTATTTACTCTGGCTACAAATGACACTATAATGTTTAACATTTGTCTTACTGGGCACCTTTGTTTGTCTCTGAATAGGAAGTCAGCTGTGGGGTTTTCATATATGACCTATCATTTTGAGTTAATACCTTACTATTCTTTTTTTATGATTGATTTTACAAGGAGGGTGCTGGATTTTACAAATGAATTTTCCTCATCAATTTAGATGGTCATGATTTTATTTTATTTTTTAAATTCATTTTATTAATGTAGTTTATTATATTAATTGATTTTCTTATGTTGAACCACCATTGCATACTTGGGATATATCTCAATTGATCATGGTGCACAATTCTTTTAACATGCAGTTGGATTCCGTTTCCTAGAGATTTTTTGAGTACTTTGCATCAATATTTATGGGGGATATTGGTCCATACTTTATTTAACTTTGCTATTACAGAGATGCTCACTTTTTAAAATACAATGCATTAACAAGTATTCCCTCTCATTCATTTTTTTGGAGGAATATGAGCAGCATTGATGTTTATGAATGTTTGGTGAAATTCACCAGTAAACCTACCTATCTGTTCATGTGATTTTTCTTTGTCTGGAGGTTTTCATTATTGATTTAATTTCTTTAGTTGTTTTTGGTCTTTTGGATTCTTTTATTTCTACATGAGTCAGTGTAGGTGGTTTATCTGTTACATCTAGTTTTTGTATTTTGGGGGAGCAAAATTGATCATAGTATTGATGAAGAAAGTGCTGCAGCCCTGCTTCTCCCCCTCAGCAGAAACCCACAGCTTTAGAAAAATAACCACCCCTCCTCCCTTTCTTCCTTGGAATCCACAGCTTAGGAAGATAAGTGCCCACCTCCCCCTTATGTCTGGAATCCACAAAAATAATGACTCTTCTCCTCTCCTACCTAAGGTCCTCTGCTTTAAAAGATAAGTTAAACTTGCACTTCCCTTTTGTAAGCCCCGCCTGCCCTCTTGCTTAGGAATTTACCCACGTAAGGTCCCTATATAAACTCATGAAAGATAAAACTGAGGGCTCAGAATTTGGAGACTTGACTCTCCTTTGGGCCTGTGTATAATAAAACTTTTTTCCTCCACTTCTCCAAGTGCCACTTGGGTTTTCTCATAGTATAAGTTTTGTTTCTGGTGCAACAGTATCTTCACACTCCATTTTCTATCTGCAGAGTCGATGGTAATGTCCCTGCTTTCATTTCTAATTTTAGCTATTTCTGTCTTCTATCTTTTTGTCTTTGTCAGACTAGCTAAAGTTTTGTTGATTTTAATGATCTTTATAAAGAAATGACTTTTGACTTCATTGATCTTCCCTACTGTGTTCTTGTTCTCTAATTCCCTTATCTCCAATCTAATTTTTGTAATTTTATTCCAAAGCCTTTATGTGGATTTTTTTCTACTCTTCTTTTTCTAGTATTTCAAGTTGTAAGGTTAGGTCTTACTTTCTCCCTTCTTGTAATAAAAATTCAGATCTATAAATGTCCCTCTCACTACTGACTTTGCTGCATCTACAATATTTGGTATGTTTTCTTTTGATTCATACACATCAAGAGATTTCCTAATTGCCTTGTTGATTTCTTCTTTGACCTATTGGTTATTTGAGTTTTTCTTAAATTCCCACTTATCAGTGAATTTTCTAGTTATCTAACATTATTTCAGTGTTGTCAGAGAAGATTCATTGTATGATTTCAATCTTGTTCAATTTACTAAGTCTAGTATTGTGATCTAGATTATGGTCTATTTTGAAGAATGACCAATGTGGAATAGAGAAGAATTTATATTCTGATATTCCTGGCTAATGTGTTCTATATATATATATATATATATGTTAGCACTAGATTGTTTATGCTTTTGCTCAAGTTATCCTTTGCCTTATCAATAATCTATCTAGATGTTCTATCCATTATTAAATGTTTCATATTGAAGTATTTTACTACCTTGTAGAACCATCTATTTTTCCTTTCAAAAGTGTCAATATTTGTTTCATTATTTTGGATCTCCTCTGTATAAGTGCATATAAATTAATAACTGATATTTCTTCTTTTTGACTTTACCATTTCATCAGTATATAGTGTATTCCTTTGTCCCTTTTAATGCTTTTGGATTTGAAGGTTTTTTTCTGATATAATTACCCATGTTCTATTTTGGTTACTGTTATAGTTTGTCAAAGGGGTGCTGAAGCAAAATACCAGAAATGGGGTGGCTTATATATAAAGGGTGTTTATTTGGGGTAAAAGCTTACAGTTCCAAGGCCATGAAAGTCCAACTCAAGGCACCATAAGAGGTGCTTTCTCACATAAGTCAGTTGCCATATGCTGAAACAAGATGGCAGGTTATCTCTGCCTGATCTCTGCCTTTCCTTCCTGGCTGTACCATCTCCCAGAGCTCAGTTGAGGGTAACCAGGCATAGCCTCTGTCTCTTACTCACCCTTTTCTCTCAGGAATGTCTGTTTCACTTTCTTCCCAAATTCAGCTGCAAGCTATCAGGCAAATTGTTTAACTCTCTCACTCCCTCAGTTGTTTGAGCCTCTTCTTTCTGTTATGTGGCAGGATAAAAACTGCTAGAGCTCTCTTTTATTTTCTATTTTTTCTTCATTTTTTTCAGACCCTGCAAGAAGGGTGGAGACTCAATCTGATTCACTTCACACTGACAAAATCCAATTGAAATGGTGCTCACACCCAGAGGAATGGACCAGCCCACAAACATAATTCTTTTTTTTTTTTTTTTGGATTCATAAATAATTTCAATGTGTCTCAGTTACTATTGACATGTAATATTTTTCCATCCTTTCACTTTCAAACAACTCAATTTAAGTTGAATCTCTTGTAAAAAAGCTTATAGTTTTAACCATTGTGTCAATCTCTACCTTTTCATGGAGAGTTTAGTCCATTTCCATTTAAAGTAGTTATTATTAATGCAGAACATTCTTTCACCATTTTTCATTTATGAAATTTTAGTATGATGCATTTATGTTAGTTTTATGCCTTTTCCCTTAGTTCTTCCGTTAATGTATATTTTCATATCTTTTTAATGTTTTGTGTTGTAGTATTTTAATTACTTTCTCATTTCCTGTGGATTATTTTTTCAGATATTCTCTTTGTGATTACTAATGGGGTTAAATAACATAGCCTACATCTATAAATATCTCCTTTGATTTGATACTAGCTTAACTTCAATAACATGCACAAACATCATTCCTATACCCCACCATCCCCTTACTTTGTTATTACAAATGTTACAAATTGTATGTTTACATATTAAGTATCCTAAAAGATAAAATTATCACTACTTCTTAAGCATGAGCTTTGTAGAATCTATACAATAAAAAGTGGAGTTATATTAAAACTTACAATGCAATATAAATACTGGCACTTATATTTACCCATATGTTTACTTTTAACAGAAATACTTATTCCATTATGCTACTTCAATCCGTGGTTTAATGTTGTTACTTTTCCATCCAAAGAAGTTCCTGCAGCATTGCTTGTAGGACTGGTTTAATATTGAGGATCTCCCACAGCTTTTGTTTTACTGTGAGTGTGTTAATTTTGCCCTCATTTATAAGACATTCTTGCCAGATATAAAATTCTGTGATGAAATTGTTTTCAATCAGCAATTAAATATTTCACTCCACCTCCTTCATGCCTCCATGATGTTTTGCTGAGAAATCAGCACTTAGTTTTATAGGCACATTTATGTCACATATTGCTTTATTCTTGCTGCTTCCAGAACTCTCTCCTTGCCTTCTACAATTTTACTACATTGTATCTTGGCATGTTCTCCACAAGTTGATCCAGTTTGCTGTTCCTGGACTTCATGAATATTTGTGTATACATTTCAATAAACTAGAGTTTTCTGCCATTATTCCTATGAATATAACTTCTACTTCATTTTCTCATTATCTGCTAGAAACTCTGTTATGACTAAATTGGTATTCTTGAGGGTATTCCACATGTTTCTTAGGCAGTGTTTACTTTTTTCTCATTTTTGATTTTTCTCCAATTCAGTCTGAATCATTTTAAATAGGCTATCTGTGATTTCTCTGATTCTTTCTGCTCTGTATTCAATATCTTTCCTTCTTTTGTATTGATTTCTGAAGATTTATCTTGTTTCTTTGGATGGGCCATAATTTCTTTAGTCTATATGCCTTGTAAACCTTTGATTCACAATGTACATTTTAATATTTTAAATGTTTTATCTATGGTATTTAGTCCCTGACCTGTATTTTTCTTATGTTTGTATCCAGCTAGTTTTATGGAAAATATGTCATAAAGTGTCAGAAACTAAGAACAATTAGCCAACAATCAATTGAAAAACCACATGACACTGTCTTTGAATGTTGGCTCTGTGTTAGTTGGTGCTCCCCAACAGAGTTTAGCTCTCCTATCAAAATATTAACCTGAGGCAAAAGTGTGGGTTCTTCTCCTTTTCTTAAAAATTTCTCTTTACTGGAATTGGAATTCCTCTCTTACCACTGTGAAATAGAATTTCTTCCCTTCAGGGTGCTCTACTGTATGTCCTAAAGCCAGGAATCTTTTCCTTAGGCCACTTTGAATTGATAGTCTTTTACACTGCTTTAACTGTCTGCAATCTGTTTCTGAATGCAACAAGTTCTGGGAAAAGCATGACAGAGATGAGGGTACTTAGAGAGAACATCGGGCTGCCACTGAAACATTGGAACTAATGTGAATGCACTCTGGTATGCCTATAGAGGTACTCTGCTCCCTCCAAAACAGAGACAGTGGCATACAATAAGATTTCAGAATGACTACACCCTGTACCAGGAGAGTAGAAACCAGCTTGTGGTACAAGTTAAAGTTGTATTTTCTTGATTCAAAAGTAACTGTTACTGCAATTAGTTAACTCTTTTTTGGTTTTTGGTGAAGATAGTTTAGAATTTTTATGTAGTTTTTCAAATATTCTGTTGGTGAACAGACCCCTGAAGTGTATAATGCTGCATCTTTGTTACCTAGAAGCAATCCTAATAATATAAAGCACACTAATATAAATTTTGGGTTCAAATATTATTCCTTAGAGAAGAAACAAGCTATATAATGAAATGAAGTGTGATTAAAAACTCCAAAAGAGGGAATAAAATTTAATATTAAATATATTAACAAAATAATCTGAGAGGAATCAGAATTTCAAAAATATATGATATGAAATAAAAATAGCACACTAATAATTATTATAAATGTAAGTGAACTAAATACTCCAATTAAACGATCTGTAACTGACTCTATTAAAAAACATAAGATTCGACTATATGATATCTGTATTTAATAGATGAGATGTAAAGATGGTGAATTAGGGAGATCTAGGACTCAGTCTTTCCACCAAAACAACAATTAAACAGGCATGAATTGTCTGAAACAACTAATTTGAAACTCTGGATGCAAGAAAAAACTGTATTGAATCCAGGGAATACCAGAAATGAAGAGGTTTTTAAATTAAAGTAAAGAAAAGTAAATTGATCCCTCCATGTGATGGCTGCTGGCTCCCCATCCCCCACTCTCATGGCTGGATCCAGTGTGCGAGCTCACTAGTGACAAAAAGGGACATAAAAATCCTCTTCCCCATGACCAGGTGTCAGCATGGTCGATAACTGATCCTGGGTTTTGATTACCATCTTCATATTGATGGAACCTGAGTGAGGGCACAATTATTTCAACCCTCTCTGGACAAAGGGAGCAGCAACCATTGTTTCAACACACCAGAACAAGGGTAGCACCTGACTTGTTTTAAAATGCCCCAGAAAGTGGTGGTGGTGATGGAGACTTAAGGACACTGCATTTCCTAAAGTATATGAGAGACAGTGAGTGGAAGAGCTGAATTTGCTGGACAGGCCAAGAAAGTTCAGATTTGAGGAGTCATCTGAGAAGCTCTTGATGCCCTTCCTGATCCCCATCCCAGGAATCTTGGGACATGGTCTACACCCACTGGGTGGAACCCTGGACCTGTTCTAGTTGGGCAAGACTGACTTGAGAAAGTCCTCTCAGGCATGACCTCTATCCAAGAATTTACTCTCTAGGCAAAAGCAGCATGTGGCAATAAAAGGCAAGAAATTATAGAAGAATATATTCATTCTGGGGAAAAGGTCTTTTGGAGTCAAACACCCAGAAAAGGGAGGTCTGCATCCTGGGAAAGAGATAGCAAAATCAAACTCCTATAAACAATGGCACTACAGAAAAACTAACAAAAAAAGCCCAGGAAAAGACACAAGACCAGAAAGACAGATAAAACCCTACACACTGCATTTGCCCTGGGTAAATATTCCTGATAGAAGGGCTGTAGCTCAAGAAAATCTCTGTCTTATTAT
>JAQZBX010010262.1:0-44592 GCA_029593785.1 Cabassous unicinctus | reverse complement strand
GAGAGATGGAAAATATGAAGAAAGAGTACAGTGATAGAGCATAAAAAGAGAAGGCATAGCATATGTCTAAGTAGAAATCCAGAAGAAGAATAGAAGAATAGGAGAGAGGCAATATTCAAAGATTAATGCCTTAAGACTTCCATAATTGATTAAAACTATATATAATTCATTCATTTCAAGAAGTTTAAAGATTACCAAACAGGATAAATACAAATATATCACATAGAAACATTTTAGGAAAAATGCATGCTGCCAGTGATAGAAGGGAGCTTAAAAGTACCCAGAGAGAAAAGATAAATTACTTACGATCATAATTAGAAAGACTGAAATCTTCTCAAAAGCATCAATAGAAGCAAAAAAGAAAATGGATTCATTTATTTAGTTTCCTGAAAGAAAGTTGCTATAGACCAAACTAAATAAATGAATCCACTTTCTTTTTGCTTCTATTGTTGGTTCAATAATAGGGATGAAATAAATACATTTTCATAAAATCAAAAACAGAAAGTATTTGTCACCAATAGATCCTTGCGAATGGAAATTGTAAACAATTTACTTCTGGAAGGAGGACAACGATCCAAGAAGGAAAATCTGAAATACAAGGCAAAGTGACTATAAGATTATGGGTGCATGGCACAGTGCAGGGCACAGAAAAATTCTATTATTACTATTATTATTATTATTATTAATTATACCCCTAAATGGAGGTAAAGAATACTGTGACCATGAATTAAATATCTTTTACTATTTTAATTGGGAAAAAAGAAGTGAAGCCTTAACTGAGATGACCAAAGCAGAATTAGAGCTCTTTCCCTAATTAATTCAACATGTGCTACATGCCATGCACTGTCCAGAGAGAATACATTAAAAAATCTGACATATGGTAACAACATCACAATTTTCTTTTGTTTCTTGAAATTTCTAACTTTGTGGCAGGATTCTTGACTGTGTTGTCTCCCAGAAATTTCTGATGGTAGTGAAAGAGTGTTTCAGATCCTAGGAGATGTTTCTGGACTCTCCTTATCATAACAATCCAGGCAGACGTCATTTATCACAATGGATCTCCATCCAAATGATTTGGTGGCAGAGCGAATTGTTTAGGTCTAATTTCATTTAAAGTGACATGGACACAAGCGTTAGTGAAGGAAATCTTCCAGTGTTTTCTGTTATAAGGGAAATAACCTCCTTTGAATTTGAAATCATTCCTCTCTTTGACACTGTACCCAACCCCTCAAATATAAGTGAATATTGATTCTTCATAAATGCATTCAGCTTTTTCCAGGTTTATCCAATAATCATAATGACAGCATCACTAAGAGTTGTAAAAGAAGCTTCTGAAGAAAGTTTGTAATGTGGGGAGCAAGTGTTGAGGGCACGCACGCTCCTTTACAACCTGGCTTAGCCACAGTGTGTGTTGAGCCATGGAAAACACTGCAAGCCTGTAGAGGGTAAGTATCCTTCCCCACACTTTCACCTTGGGATCACTTAATGTTTCTATTATTGGAGAACCAGAATAAGTATTTCCACAACTCTTTCCTTTAACACCTATAGCAGGGTCAAAGGTACAAAATTAAAATAGTCCTTCAGCTGGTTGTACTGAAAATTTTAGGACATTTGAGCAGTAATATTAATGGCCAAATGGCTTCTTTGAACAGCAATTCCTCTTTTCTCCCAACAGAATGTCACTGTGTGGATAGGAAGCATGTGTTAACTGACCTGAGAACTTTTTTTCAGCTTTGTTTATTTTGGACATTAAAAACAGTCACATTTGAAAAGCAAATTGATTAGTGTCTGTTCCACTAACAATCAAGGGAAGAAAATGTTAACTGCTTAATTTCCACGATGTTATGTTGACCAAGAGTTTGCTAATATTTTTTTCAAAACATTTCCTTATTACCAAACAGCAATAGCCAATAACCCATTCTCTTTTTTAATGTTGAAAAGTAAATGACAAATCCCCACCATGCTGGTACTTTATCTCAGGTATTTTGCCCAAGAACAAAAGGTGTTGAAATATTTAAAAGAAAACCTTCCTTTTGAGTTTGGATTTTTTATTTGGAACCTTCATCTTTTGAAGCCATATAAAGGGTAAGAGTGGGATGGAGCAACAGCCGTTTTCAAATATTTGCCCGCTTAGACAGACACTCTCTGTCTGTAGGCTTCATGATGTCATTTTTATTGTTCATTGCCTAATCTTCAGTACTCAGCTCAGTGCCTAACATAATAATATATGCTAAACAAAGATCTAGTGAAGGAATCAATGAACAATGAATCAATAAACAAATGGCTAGGTCCAAGCTGTTGCGTTACAACAGGGTCAGCAAACATGTTCTATAAAGGGCCAGATAATGGCTTTGAAGTCCATATGGTCTCTGTTGCAACTACTCAACACTGCCACTGTAGCAAAAACAGCTGTAGACAATGTATACACGAATGAACATGGCTGTGTTCCAATAAAACTTTATTTACAAAAACAGGCGTTGAGCTGGATTTGGCCCATGGGCCACAGTGAGCCAACCCTTGGTTTACAGGATACAATGTCCTGAGGTTTTGAGACCAACTAGCCCCATCCTTGAGTTTGTTTTCTTTCCCTTGGCTTTCACAGATGATACTACATTTCTTAATATTTATTTAATAAAGCAGAATCTTAGGGCTATAGAGAATATCTACATATATGAAATATGCTTTCTACCCACAAGGGCTTTCAGTAAAACAGCCCTTCTCCCAAACTCATCAGTCAGATAAGTCACTTATCCTCCCCAGGGTCAGGGTCAGAAAAAGGTGGAGAATGTTACATCAAGTGGCAAGTTTCCATAGATAAGAAACTATCATATGTGAGGAAGAAGCATATACCTCTTACAATATTTAACACATTTTCCTTTTTTTAAAAAGTAGGTGAAATTTTTAGTGATGTATAAAATGTATATAGAAGTGAACCCCAATCATTAGCGTGATTTGGAAAAATTTTCACCCTCTTGTAACTGAAGGAGCAAGCAGGAAACTGAGGCTGGTAACCCTATGCAAAGGGATCCTGAACTAATCAATAGAAAGAGGGATCCTGAGTCAACCAATAGGGTAAGAGAATTTTCAACCAATAGAATCCAATCCTAAAACTAATAGCCAATCAACACCTCTCATAATCAGCCAATCAGCACCTCTCATAATCAACTGATCAGCACCTCCCAGTTAGGATACCCTATTTACATAATATGCTAATCTGGTTTTCAAACCCTAGCCAAAGCCCTTGCTGAGAACCAGTGATTGATCAGTCAGAGCATCGGAACTGGGGCTCCACCCCCAGGGGCGGTGACACAGCTAAAGTACATCAAGAGTGGCCCCGAAGTCCTGAACGTGCATTCTATCTTCACCCTGGCCAGAGGTACACCGAGCTGTGAATGCCGAGCCCAGCCAAACATCGAGCTGCGAGACACGACACCGAGCCAAGAACGCTGAGCTGAGCTGCCACGACGAACTCGAGCTGCGAGCCAAGCTGCGATGCTGAGCCGTGCACTTCCACTGGTGCCTCAGCCAGGCTTGTGCCTTTGCCCAGGGTTGAGCTGTAACACTGAAGGCACTTCCACCGGTGCCTCGGCCAGGCTTGTTCTCCGGCTAGACTTGAGCTACAATACCAGGGGGCGTTTCCATCGTCACCCTGACTAGGTTCGAGGTGCAACACTGAACTGATTAAATAAAGTTTGATTGCACTGAGATAATGTTTCTTCATTCTGAAGTCCATCCGAACCAGAGAATAAAAGTGGCACCTAAATCAAGAAACAGAATGTTACCAGTATCTCAGAAGCCTCCTCATAGCGTCCCCAGTCAATACACATCCCTCCCCGCAAATTACCCATCATCATGATCTCATGATGGTAACTACTTAGTCTAGTTATAACATGTGTCTTTTGAGATGGTAGAAGGGAAGCCAGGCATTACAATAGTTTGCTTTAGGGGTATAACCCTTCCTTAGTCTCAGCCCATGTATTTCAGTTGAAAATGACTCCATACAGAGGGCTCTTGGGTAGCGTCTGCCACCTACACCACAGCAATCAATGCATTTTCATTTCAGGCTGCTGTATGTGTTAGAACTATTGGAGAAGTAGATTCTTCTTCTTGGATTGAGACATGAATCTGAGCCTTCCAGGGAGCCACCACACAGGCTCAGGTGCAGCCAATTCCAAAGATCCCTGAAACCAGCTGTGCTTAAAACTTTACACTACTTCTATAGTTTTCCATTTAAAGAATCAATAAATACTACTCTCCCTTTTTGTTACTTGAATAAGTTTAGATTGAGAGCAAAGAAGACCAGGCTGATATTTATTCTAATTTTGGTGTTATTTAAAATTTTTTAAATAAATAAAAATGTGAAAAAATAACTATATTTAAGATGGCTGATAAATGAATATTCTTGATCTTAGGAAAAGTACAGGGAAGCAGTATGTGTTCAAGGAGCATGATACATACAACCTACTCTCACATGTTAAAAATAAATAAATAGAAAATAGATAGCTGTTAGATGGATATATGGATAGATAGATAGACGGATTGAATGATTGATAGGGCAAGCATGACAAAATGTTAACGTTGGTGGATCTGGGTCTATTGCATGGGTGGAGGGGGATAGAGGGTATGTTGGTGTTCTCTGTATGGGTTTTGTATTATTTTTACAACTGTCCTGTAAGCTTGAAATTACTTCAAGATTTAAATTTTAAGAAAACAGAAGAGTAAGAGTAAATAGAAGAGGCAGATAGGAGAAAGAGCTGAGAAAGGGAAAAAATGAAACAAAACACTTGTAGTCAAAGAGGCAGGAGCAGAACCAGGAAACTGGATGCTGAGGGAAAAATTCAGGTCTTCTTCAGTGGTGTCAAATGCTGAAAACAGGTGAAATATATGGCAGAATTCATTCATTCATTCATTCATTCATAAATACTGATTGAATACAGCTATGCATCAGGTACTCACTTACTTAAATGTTGGAGATACATCACTGCATAAAAGAGACAAAAATCCTGTCCATGTAGAGCCATATTTTAGTCAAATTAGAGAAAGCCTTAGCTCTGACAAAATGGCGGTCATATATGATCCCATAGAGAGCTGTTTTACCAAGTATAGAGGGATAAAACACATTTCCGAGAACATCAGAAGCAAAGGATGGCAAGGAAGTGGAGACAGTGCACAGCTTGTTGCTAGGCGTTACTGCATAGCTCACAGATGACCCAATCGCCATTCCTTAAGTTAGTTATCTTTATTCGTATTATTTTCTTTTTAAGTGACACCATTAAATTGTAAACGTTTGTTATTTTGGCTGTTTCTCTTTAAAAGCTCCCATTTCCAGATGATATCATCAGCATTTTTATGTTATTTAGTACACTTGTATGAGAACGTTTCATGTCTCTCCCACTCCCCTCTAGCCAGGGCCCACATAAATTAGCACAAAGGCTGGGATTTGGTCCACCCATCCTGCTTCATGTGGACAGAACTATCGACAGGAATAATATTCTCAAGTTTGGGCTCTTAAAACAGGCTAAGACAAGATGATTCTCATAACTTTAAGTCGCTTCCCAGATTTCCACAAGGCTGGGAAGGTTTTTGATTTTCTGTGATGGCTGGAGGAAGAGGAAGGTTATATCCTACACATGTTTCTATTGTTCTTTTCAGGAATCATACTTATCAGGAGAAATGTCAGTGACAAAACCAAACAAATGGATCTTAAATTGTAACTGTCTTGGCAAGCAAACATTTCAGTTATATGCTTGTCCAGGGACTTTTGATTGCTGTTACTGACAGCCTAACTTTCATAAACAAACTGCTCCTAAGAAGATAGCAGAAGCTCAGGTGAATAGATCCTGTCATTTACTATACAGCTTAATGACCAAGGTGGGTAACGTATGCTTACCTCGGTCACATCACATTTGAGGTAGGATCAGACCACAGAAAATCCGGTTGTATTTTATGGGTGGTGATGGAGTTGTTAAAATAGATCACTTAATAGATAGTTGCTGTGTGTAATATACTTGGATTGTCAATTTCTAAAGAAGCAGAAGGCATTAAAATACACTGAAACTCAGCTAAACATGGTTTACTCATTGATGATTCAGATGCTACTGAAGGTATTTACAGTGCCCTGGAGTCCTCATTTAAGCTTCATTTACCTTACACACTATAGATAAATATAAGTGGTTATTCTCTAGATGATGGAATGTCAGGTAAACCAACATTTGCTATAGATTTAAAATTTTACGTATCTAGCTACATCACGAACTGTAGTATTCCACAATGCCAGTGAACTATTTGACTAACTCAGTCTTTGATGATACCCATAAGCTAATTTGAAATAAGGAAATGCAGATATATTTCATCCATTAGGAATTTCAAACTCATCTAGTTAACAATTAATTATTAGTCTTTTACTTACTGGAAACAAACATTATATTTCAAGTCAGTATGAATTACCAGATAATTTATACTCTAATTAAGACTGACCCCAAACAAAAAAGAAATCAACAAACCAAATATAAGAAAACCAAAACAAAATTTGAAGGGCAGTTGATGGTTAATCTTGGCTCTTGTCCATTTCTCTTATTGTAGTTTATACAGGTTTTGCATATATAGATTACAATTGCATTTCTTGCTGGGTTCCTTTTAGCAAAAAGATGGATGAAAATATCCTCAAAGTCCAACTAATATGCACTTGAACCCAAACTCTTACCTTTTTCTGTCTGCAGACCTGCTAAGTAGCCTACTATGAGGAAGACAGGTCCTGAGAAAAGATACCCCAAGGGAGAGGAGACTGAATATACAGTGAGCACTGGGCACAGAGCCCAGCACAGCCCCATGGAGTTCTAAGCAAAAACGAGGGTTGAGTAAAATAAAAAAGAACTTTTTCCACTCAAATTGTCATGTGCTATTGGAACTACAAGGCAGCCCTCTCCTTATAGTATAAAAAGGAGGCAGGGATGCATCACATTTTAGGGCGTATAACAGCTCAGTGTATTCATTTCCTGAGCTCCAGACCTGGGAGTGGAACTCATTGCCCACTGAGCCAGATGATAACTCCAGAGGCATTCAGAAGGTTGCACTGTCACAACATGGTGGATTTGGAACCACAGAGCAATGCTGGCACCAGAGGTAATGGGCAGTGTTGGATGAAGAGACCCAGGATTGACTTAGCAAGTTGGTCGAGATTAGCATGAAGGGTTAATAGCCTTTGTCACATGCGGGCTCTCAGAAAGAAGAGATTTGCGGTACTTAGCAGTGGCCTTTTGATTTCAAACCAGAGGACAAGCATGAGCCAATGAAACCTTATTTTGTTGCTAATGTAATTTAACTTTTCTGTGTCTCAGAGTGTCTAAAGCTTCATCTAAATTAGAGTCATAGCATGCATCTATAAAGCCAAAAGTTCAGAGAAAGGAGCAACATAATTTCTTAAGTGTTCCATTTTCTAAGAAAATTGAAGACTATCTCTCTTCCTAATGATTTGTAATTAAAATCATTCAGGTAATTATATTTAATGAACGCTCTCTCTCTTCATCTTAAGGAATCCTGAATGAGTCAGAGGGGAAATAGTCTTGCCGAAGATAAAAACACACAAACCTGTGTGTGTGTGCACGCCCCTCTCTACCCACCTTTTCCTTTTTCTTCCAAGGTTCAGGAGATGCCATGACTGGGAGCTGATGAGTCACAGCCCCCTTAGTGAAGGCAGCCCAGTTAGGGTAGTTGACACAATTGCCAATTCTGTATTCATGAAACGGCTTTTCCATACGTGACTGATAGACAAGCCTATTTGCTTATTAACCTCTGCTCTCTCTGCCTTAAAAACCACTGTCAAAACTCACGAGGCAGCGCTTCGAATTTGGAACCAGATTTGCCTTGGTTCCTCTGTAACTGTCCTCAAGACCTTGCCTTTCCCAAATTGCCTCACTTCCTTCTTCACTATTTTAAGAGGCTCTGAGGGGAGGGAGACGGAAGAATAGGTGCAATATAGGGGGCATTTTTGGGACATTGGAGTTGTTCTGTATGACGTTGCAGTGACGGATACAGGCCATTATATATTTTGTCGTAACTTATAAAACTTTGCGGGACAGAGTGTAAACTACAATATAAAATGTAGTCAATGGTTAATGGCAATGCTTCAATACGTGTTCATCAATTGTAACAAATGTACCACACTAAAGAAGGATGTTGTTAATGTGGGAAAGTGTTGGAAGGGGAGGGAGTGGGGCACATGGGAATTGCCTATATGTTTTATGTAACATTTATGTAATCTAACACATTTTTTAAAAATATATATTAAAAAAAAAAAAGAACACTAGGATCCATCAGCTTCCAAGACACTCATTTTCCTTAAGAAACCATGTAGAAAGAGAATGGAAAAGAGACACAAAACATATTCTGGTTCCAGGGTCCTACCAAATGATTTCATGAGGCCTCTTGAAATTCCTTTTGGTCCTACATCGATTTTCCCAAGTCCTAGAGAGCTAAGCCAGTGCCTCTGTCCAATGAGTACTGCAAAATCTTTTGTGTGTGCGCACTCCAGTTCCCAACACAGGGAGAGCCTTCTGAAGGGACCTGAACTGTTCTTTTCCAAAACCTGAGCCCCACATGTTTTCACAGTCCAAGTGCTGTTCTCTGGATGCAAAGGAGAGCTGGTACTTTTACGCAGCGGAGCAGTGGCAGCTGTCCAGCGTGACTCATGTGGAGAAGTTCACTGTATTGTGATTTATAAAATGTCCCCAATAAAATTTTTTGAAAAAAATCTGTTCCTTATTTACCCTACAGTGAAAAAAAAAAAAAAGGCACCATAATGTATTTCTAAGAATGCTTAATTTTATGTGTATGTGATCTTAATCATTTAAACACTTGCTCACATTTTTCCAGGAGCTTTTGCTCCCTCAGAGGAGCCAAAACTTATTTCCCCACCCTGAATGTCACAAACAAAAAGTTATGAATATTTTTTTGCTATGAGAAGCATGAAGCGCCTTTTACAACGTGGCATATATGGTTAGGAAAATTTGAAAGCTGATTTTTTTAAAATTCATACTTTCCAAGAAATGATGAAAGTGGATCACATTTAAAATAATATTAGAATTGGACAGAATTGGAAAGGAAGGACAAAGGAAATTCCAGTTTGCCTTTCTCCCAGTATTATATATAAATTATCACGTGTTTTAAAAAAATATGTATACATCCATTCATAGAATACTTCTCACATGATTCATAACTATTTTTATATCACTAGGAGACACTAGCTTTCCTTGCCACTTCAGGTACTGCCGGGCTCATATCCTATAACATGCACCTGATGGAGATAGAGAATTTGGGTCAGGACAGAAGGAAAACTGAAAAAGGCACAGATGCCCCGTTGAGCCTTTTCTGTAAGCAATTTAATTCCTTAGAGGATCCCTGGCTATAAGAGAAAATGCCTAACGTCTGAAAAATTAAATGTTGACTTATCATCAGATAACTGGAAACCTCAGGAAAAAAAAAAGTGTAACAGCATGGCATAATTTTGGGCTTTATTAAACCAATTAATATTCATTCTTCTATTCTAATTGTAAGCATGATTTCTTCACTTTAGGTTTGGTGATAGACAGAGAGCCCGCACACTTCTTTGGGGCATGGAGCAATTTAGAAAGAGAAAAAAATAACTATTTAGTGCTGACACCTGAGACAGATATGCAGAGACCATTTACAGATAATGTGAAAATTCTTATATTCTAAGATATATCTAGGATGGTGGTTTCCTACTGGGGTGATTTTGCCACCAAGGGGACATTTGATAATGTTAAGAGTCGTTTTTGACAACTAAGGGTTGCTACTGGCATCTATTGGGGAGAGGTGACCGATACTGTTATACTTCATGCAATGCACAAGGCAGCATCCCACAACAAATAATTACCTGGCCCAAAATGTCAATAAATACACTATTGAGAAACTCTGATACAGAAGGGCAAAAGTGTTCATTAGCACAGTGCCAAGGTTCTTCTTTTGCAGGGCCAGAGTCATGCTAAGCTAGCTGTTTCAGTTTCCTGGCTGCTAAATCAAATACCATGCAATGGATTGGCTTAAACCATGGGAATTTATCTGCTCACAGTTTTGAGGCTAGGAGAAGTCCAAAATCACGGCACCGTCAAGGAAATGCTTTTTTCCAGAAAACTGTGGTATTCTGGGGCTGTCTGTCTGTGAGCCTCAGTCCTTGGCTTTTCTGTCACATGGCAATGCACGTGGTGGCTGCCCTAGGCTTCTCTGGGTTCCATTGACTTCTGACTTCTGACTTTCTTTCTGTGACCTTCCCTACAAGGCCTTCAGTAATAGGGTTAAAACCCATCTGATTCAGTGGGTCATGCCTTAACTGAAGTAACCTCATCAAAAGTTCCTATTTACAAGGGTTCACACCCACAGGAATGGATTATGTTTAAGAGCATGCATGTTTTTAGGGGTACATATCTCCAATCCACCTCACTATGATTTCCTCATGTGATCCTAAAATGCTGACAACAAAACAAATAAGTGATGCTCGCCTTGACAAGATGTACATGTAGCTTCTTAGGTAACTAGGAGAAGTTAGCTACAGTTTCTCCCTTGCTCAAGGGATCACATCCCACCCTTTGTTGCCATTAAGTTCAGCAGCAGCGTCTGGCCCAGAGAGTGTTTTCATTAGAATCCAGGAAAAGGCTAAAGTGCTATGGTTGGCAAAAATTCAAAAATGGAAAAGAGGAGAAAAATCATTGGGAGTTTCCTAAATCTCGGGGAGCAGGAGCAGACACAAGACTAGGTTTGGTAAATGAGTAGGAGGTGATATAGAGACATCTGGAAACTGGGACACATCTCTTGGGACCTGCCCTTTGAGTCACTCTTTTTGAAGACCTAAGTCTCTAATGCTTCTTTCCTTCTTTGGTACTAGAGAACAGTCAATTTGTATAAAATTACAACCTCTTTCATTCTTTAATCTGCTGGTTTTGAGATCTAGATATTTTTTAGGGAAAGGAATTCATCATGTCCAGGACTGGAGAAAACCAGCAAGGCAGGAAGTTCCCCAGAAAGGGATGTGAACATCACCCTGTATCATCAATGTTTTTTTTTTTTTTTTTTTTCTGTTTCTCCCATACCCTTGAATAGTAGAGACTGTGAATTGTTGGTAGAGGTGATGGGACCAACAGGCCAGTGGCAGCAAGCAATGGTCCTCCTAAAGAGGAAGTAAAAACCATTCCCCTTATTCCTAATTTCCCTCATCCAAAATACTTTAGCAAGAGAGAAATAGTTGCTGGAAAAAGTAGACACGGTTATAAAAATCACAAGCTCCCTACACAGGCTCTAGAAGTATTTTTATGAAAGGTGAATACTTTGTATTAACATCATTCTGTCCTTTGTCTCATTATAGATCGCTAAAATTCTTTTCCTTGTAAAACTGTTCAGTCAATTCTCCTGTTCACATAAAAAACTTTAAACCCTTAGTAGGATGTGCAATTCTTTATTTTCTCAGTAATCAATTTAGAATCATAATATTTCAAGCTGGAAGGGAATTTGGAGACTGGGTTGTGATAGGAAAACGTTTCACATATGAGGTAAGAGAGACCCAGAAACTCAAGTGACTTTCCCAAAGAAACACTGAGTCACGCTGTCTTTTAAAGATCTTGATTTTCTGAGCTGTGTGCATATTTTTCCACCTGAGAAAAAACTCTCATAAGAAGAGTAATATAACCAACTTAATTTACAAATCAGTAAAACACCATTATCCTTATATGTTTTCCCAGCTGAAACGAGTTAATTAATTATACCAACTATACAAATTGGGGTTGGTAATGCAAACTCTTTCATCATTTGCAAATCTTAAATCTCTTGCATTGATCCATCAAAAATGAGTTATTTGAGCGCCATTAACCCTTCTCACATCCTGCACCACTGTCACCCCCATCTACTGCCCAACCACCACCTTCCACCTTATCATAGGGTTTTGCCCATATTTAGCATCAGCTCACCACACTCTACACCTTTTTTGTCTCCTGATAACCTATCATCCAGACTCTAGCTCTGGGAGTCTGTTCAATTTGCTTAGGTCATATCAGTGAGGATATGTAATATTTGCCCTTTAGTGACTTGCTTGCTTTACTCAACATAAGGTCTTCAAGGTTCATCCACGTTGTCCATGTGTTGATACTGCATTCTTTCTTAAAGCTGAGTAATAGTCCATTGTATGTATATTCCACAATTTGTTTACCCATTCATCTGTTGATGGACACTTGGGTTGCTTCCAACTTTTGGCAATAGTGAATAATGCCACTGTGAACATTGGTGTGCATATATCTGTTCGTGTCCTTGCTATCAATTCTTCTGGGTATATACCCACCAATGGGATTGCTGGATCAAATGGCAGTTCTATAGTTAGCTTCCTGAGGATCTGCAAAACCATCATGCACAGTGGCTGCAACATGCTACATTTCCACCAGCAGTGGATGAGGGTTCCCAGCCAAACCCAAGAAGCAGAGAGTATTTTCAACTGCACACAAGACAGTTCCATCCACCTGCCCCATGGGATCTAAGCCCTCTCTCTATTGGAAGCAGAATTGCATCACCATCCCCAAATCCTCAAGGTAGAGTAACGAACAAACATAACGGGGGAATGCAAATATGGACTAAAGTAGACTTATTATTATTCTAGTAATGGAAAAACTTGTAATATTTATATAAAGACAGTGGTTACCAGAGGTTCTGAGGGGAGGGAGAGGGAAAAACATGTGGCATTTTTTAGACATTGGAATCATTCTGCAAGATATTACAATGATGGATACAAGCAATTATACATTTTGTGAAAACCTATAAAATTGTGAGGTGTCAAGTGTAAAACATAATGAAAACTACCATGGCTAGTAGCAATGCTTCAATATGTGTTCATCAATTGTAACAAATGTACCACACTAATGAAAGATGTTGTTAATGGGGGAAAGTGTGGGAGGGGAAGGGAGTGGGGGTATATGGGAATCCCCTATATTTTCAGTGTAACATGTATGCAATCTAAAGCTCCTTTAAAAATAGAGAAAAAATTATTTTAAAAATACATTAAAAATGAGTTATTTGAATTGAGCACATCAAGTTTAGCAAGAAGTTTGGAAAAGCTTATCCCATTTCCACCCAAGATGTTTTTCCATTGAACATATTTACACATTTTATACACAAACCACATGTGATTGCATTTAATAGAAATCAGAGCAAGTTTAAAGACATTTCAAAGTATATAATACACAGCCCTACCCTTAGCTTATATTAAATTTCACCAGCTATTAACCCAAAAATAAATAAATACTACTGGGAAATTTACAAATTGGAAGAAAAAAAATGTCAACAGAAGTCATGGTTTTAGAAACTCATAGAATCAGAAGAAAGCTGGACAATTCATTTAGGCCATCTTCTTGTCTTTAGGAAAGAGTACAATAAATAGTTTGTACAAAATGCTCAACTTTTTCCTTGGTAACCTGTTTCAATTGAATTTGGCACCAATTGCAGAGGAAAAAAACTGTTTTTAATATTTGTTATAGCTCAAGGCTTGACATATTTAGCTTTCTGAACAATTTAATAAATGATACCTGCAAACTATATGTAACATAAACAGCAAGTCAAGATCATGAACAATACGCTGGAATGCAGCCATTCATCAGCTCTGAAATAGTGCATGCCACTCAGGTTTGTGTACCCCCAGTGTACATGGAACAATGGCTTAACTATGGAAATAGTCTCAGTTGAAAAAGATTTGATAGGTACAGCTCAGATACAGAAAATTATTTAAGATCATTAATAATCTTTAAGATGTTTAGGTCAAAATTGCTCAACAAACATTAAAGCAAAGTTTTAAAAAACTAACCAACTTACCACTCCAGCTATTATTATTTAATTGATTGCCCTGCCAACTTGCTATCTTTATTTCTAACAGACTTGCTTTCAAAATATTGATATCTTAGTTTTGAACGGTTTTCATGATCTTACTATTCCTGTAAATCAAAGAAAAGGAGTGTAAAATTTAAGCATTGAGCCCATCCGATTTTTGGTGTGTTTTTCTTAAATCCACCTGCTTTTATATTCCCTTTAAAAATAAATTTCGTATGCTTTTTGAGATAAAGTTCATTGTTTATAAAATTATGACTTAAGATCTTTGTGGTTCTAATCTGTGAGCCAAAAATACATTTGTAAAGGATTTGTTCTTGTACCTGATCCTTAGTAATAAATGCAATCATTACAAAAGTGAGAGAGATGGGGAGCAGCAGAGAGGGGAAAATGAAAAGAGTTCAGCAAGCATTTTTAATTAATGTTAGCATCAAATATACTTTGACATTGCACATTGGTAATGGGAATAGCTACAAGTCTCCATTAAGGTGCAATTCTAAATTTAAAAAAATATTTATATATATTTTAAAGATATTTAGATTACATAAATATTACATAAAAATATAGGGGATTCCCATATGCCCCACTCCCTACACTTCCCACATTTTCCCACATTAATAACATTCTTCATTCCGAGGAATTCTGTCTAGAAAAGATGAGGCAGACATTGCCCACCATCTTACTTCAACACGTGGCAACTGACTTTGGGTGAGAAATCAACCTTGAGTTGGACTCTTTAGGGCCTTGTAACTGTAAGCTTCTACCCCACATAAATACCCTTTGTAAAAGCCAACAGATTTCTGGTACTTTGCATCAGTACCCCTTTGGCTGACTAATGCAAGAGTAGGTCAGCAAGTAATAGAAATAACTACTTTACCTTGTAGTAATCTCAGGTGCAACCCCCACAACTGTATTTTGTTTTCCTACATTTCAAGAGTTAACATTATCAAGCATTATATAAATCTTTGTCTTCTGGACTCTCAAACTATGTTTTGAAGTGATCCTTCTCTACATGTACTTGCATGCCCTCACGGTTTAACCTTTGTTATCCTCATGTGAACCTGATTTCAGTTTAGGCACCTGACAGTTAAGGAGAGGAAGCTAAGAACACTAAGCTCAATATAAATTAAAGGTAAATGCTATTGGTCATAAAAATAATCCATTGCTGAACAAGCACACCTTCCATTTAACCAAGATGGCAAGGTGGTGTGAGATGTTCCAGGGTAGCAGAATTTTTGAAAAAGAAGCAAACACTGGCAGAACCTTCTTTCTCAGAGCTCTGAAAAACAGTTAAAAGGTGGCAGTGACTGGGCAAGTGTTAAATCAAGAAAAACAGCTTTAAAAAATTGTAGGAGAAGCTTGTGGTGTCCTTGCTGATCCCCCAGTATACAATGCCCAACACAGTGTGGAGCCAGCCGGTACTCCCATTGTTAGTCCCTAGGCCTATTCAAGAGTGGGGGGCATATTCACCCCTATGCAAATATTGTGGTGCCTATATGTTGATGCCAATCTATTTGGTGGCAACCTGAAAGACTGAACCAGGAAACTCATATCTGGCTTGAAATCCCAGAAATTTCCCTGTTGGCAGAAGCATCTTGCAGATAGCTACAGCAGTATAAGAAAACATTAAGTCAAAGCAGCCTAGGACAAAGTATTACCAGCTTTAAGTCATACAGTAGAATACCCAGGAGGAGAAGAAAGTCTTATATCATAGGGAATATAGGGGCACTGGAATTCCTATAAACAGGGAATTCCTAAGGCCACAAGCCTAGGAAAAGATGGAGAGGACCCTGAACTTAAAATTTGCCTTGGGTTGATCTTCTTGGTAGGAGGGATAAACTCTAAAGGAGAGTACCAGCTAACACAGCCAATTTGCAAAAACTGTAAAAGATGTTTTGTTTTGTTTTGTTTGCACTGGTTTGTTGATTTTTGTTAACTCCTGGCACTCAAAGAAATCTCTCTCATATTGCTATCTGGACACAACCTTAAAAAACAGACAGCTCAGTGCCTAATCCCAGAATTAGCACTTTAAAATATTAAAATGTACAGTATGCACCAAAATATAAGAGAAAAAGAAACAGGGATGATGACCATTCCAAGGAAGAAGACAAAAATCCAGAAATCATCAACAAAAAAGACCAGACATTGGACAAACCAGACAAAGATTTTTAAAAAACCGTCCCTCAATATGCTCAAGAATGTAATAAAAATACAGAGAAAGAGCTAAAAGATGTCAGGAAAACAATGAATGAACAATATAAGTATCTCAATAAAGAGATAGAAGCTTTGTAAAGGAACCAATCAGAAATACTGAAATTGAATACTGCAATAACTGAAATGAAAAATCACTAGAATGCTTAAACAACACAGAAGAGCTGACAGAGGAAATAATTAACTCAAAGACAAGACAATTGAAATTATTCAGACTGAGGAGCAGAATGAAAAAAGATAGGGGGAAAATGAGCAGAACCTAATAAATCTGACACTATCAAGCATACCAATACACACATTATGGGAGTCACAGCAGCAGAAGAAAGAGAGGGGAAGAAGAAATATTCAAAGAAATAATAGCAGAAAATTTCCCAAATAACAAAAGATGTGAATATGCATATTCAAGAACCCCATTGAACCCCAAACTGGATAAATTGAAGAGAACCAATTTAGACACATAGTAGCCAAACTATTGAAAGCTAAGGGCAAGGAGAGAGTTCTGAAAGCTGCAAGAGAAAAGCAATGTATTATGGCCAAGGGATTCCCAAGAAGATTAAGTGCCAATTTCTCATTATAAACCATGACAGGAAGAAGGCAGTGGGATGAAATATTTCAAGTGCTCAAATTAAACAATTTCAAATCAAGAATTTTATATCTGGGTGAGACTGTCTTTCAAAAATGAGGAAGAGATTAAGACATTCTCAGATAAACTAAAGCTGAGGGAGTTCATCACCGCTAGACCTCTTCTACAAGGAATTTTAAAGAGGTTCTTCAGTTTTAAAGGAAAAGTCACTGAACAGTGGATTGACATGACACAAAGAAATGAAAACCTCCAGTAAAGATAACCATATGAGTAATTATAAATGCAAAATTATTGTATTGTATTTTTATATGCAACTCAACTTTTTACTTCTTACAGTTTCTAAAATGGAAATGCATAAAAAGTAATGATAAATCTATGGTTTTGGACATATGATGTAGGAAGCTATAATATGTAACAAGTACAACAAAAAGGTGGGAGGATGGAGAGGTATAGAAACAGTACTGTATGCTATTAAACTTAAGTTGGTATCAAATAAAATGTGATTGTTATAGATTTAGGGTGCTAAATTTAAGTCACATGGTAACCACAAAGAATATATATGAAAATATATATACAGAAAAAACAAGTACACTCCTCAAAATGGGTACATGCAAATGTCGCATAAATATGAAAATAGGCATTAACAGAATTGAGGCTCAAAAATGTTATGACTTACAAAGACCAAAAAGAAAAATTGCAGAAGTGAGCTGTGCATTGTCTGTAGTTATCTAAAAATAAATATATTAAACTCTCCCATCAAAAGGAAGTGATTGCAGCTCTAGCCTAAGCCCCAGGCCCACCTTGGGCAGAGAGGAAGTGAGGGGGAGGGGGGAGCTGTGCCAGCCTCTCCAGGAAACTACTGATCACACCGCAGAGGGCAGTGATCACCCTACTTTGGTAGCACAAGCACTCCAGGAGCTATTCTGTGGCAGGAAGTGCCATATTCCAAAACCAGGGGAGGAAGAGATGGTTGGCCACCGATTTCAGGTACTGATTAGTAAATTCGGCTGGCTAAAGTGTAACCCAAAGTACAGCTAAAGTTTGAGCCTGGCCAAGTAAGAAGGAAGCCAGTAGCTACCCTTTTGATCCATCGTCAGCATGAGGGGAAGCCAGGTTGATGGAAAATCACAGTAATGCTAGGGACTGGCTTCTTTCACCCAGATCGGACTGCAGTCCTAACCTAGGCTTCAGACCCACCTCTAACGGGGAGGAAGCTGGCGGGACCGGCACCAGCCTATCCAAGTAACTGCAGGTACATTTGGCTGGCACAGACTGAATAGTCAGAAGCCTACTGGGACAACTGCAGTCATCTTGGACCTGCAAGGCATAGATTGCTACCCACACTTGCAGCTCTATCCCCACCCCAGGCAAGGGAGAAAGGGGTGTGAAGCTTCATCAATCTCTCTGGGCAACTACAGTCTAGGTCTGCATGAGTTGGATTATTCCACACAGCTGTGGCTCTGTCCCTACCCCAGGCAAAGGAGAAAATTGGGAGAAGCTTCATTGGTCCTTGGGGCAATGAGGGCAGCTTGACCCTCCACAGCTTATAGGACCAACTACATCTTTGGCTCCTACCACACAACCAGCAAGGAAGAAAAGGCAAGAAGCCCTAAACTAAAGAGAAAAACTGTACCCAGAATAAATACTCTAGTAAGCCAGATGCCAAGACACCAACAAAAAATTACAACCCACATCAAGAAACAGGAAGATATGGCCCAGTTAAAGGAACAAGATAAGCCTTCAGATGACATAAAGGAGTTGAGACAACTCATCATAGATGTTCAAACAAATCTCCTTAATAAATTCAATGAAATGGTTAAAGAAATTAAGGATATTAAGAAGATATTGGATGAGCACAAAGAAGAATTTGAAAGCATACACAGAAAATAGATCTTGTGGGAATGAAAGGTGCAATAAATGAAATTAAAAACACACTGGAATCGTATAAAAGCAGATTTGAAGCAACAAAAGAAAGGATTGGTGAGCTTGAAAAAATGGCCTCTGAAAGTGGACATACAAAAGAACAGATGAAGGAAAGATTGGAAAACCTTGGACAAGTTCTCAGGGAACTAAACAACAGCAAGAGACATGCAAACATACATGTCATGGGTGTCGCAGAAAGAGAAGAGAAGGCAAAAGGGGCAGAAGGAATATTTGAAGAAATAATGGTAAAAAATTTCCCAACCCTAAAAGGAAGACATATATCCAGGTCCAAGAAGCATGATGTACTCCCATCTGAAAAAATCCTAGCAGACCAACTCCAAGACACATACTAACCAGAATGTCAAATGCCAAAGACAGAGAATTCTGAGAGCCGCAAGAGAAAAGCAATGCATACCATATAAGAGATACCCAATAAGATTAGGTGCTGATTTCTCACCAGAAACCATGAAGGCAAGAAGACAGTAGTATGATATATTTAAGATGCTGCAAGAGAAAAGCTTCCAGCCAAGAATCTTATATCCAGCAAGATTATCTTTCAAAAATGAGAGCAAGTTTAGATAAATTCACAGATAAACAGAGACTAAGAGAGTTTGCAACTAAGAGACCTGCTTTGCAGGAAATACTAAAGGGTGTGCGACAGCCTGAAAAGAAAAGACACGAGAGAGAAGCTTGGAAGAGAGTCTGGAAATGAAGATTATATCAATAAAAGTAACTAAACGTGTCAAAGGAGTGGTGAAAATAAAATACGACAGATAAAACCCAAATAGTTGGGAATAAACTTAACCAATGATGTAAAGCACTTGTATTCAGAAAACTACAACTCATTGTTGAAAGAAATAAAAAAAAGACCTAAATAATTGGAAGAACATTCCATGCTCACAGATTGGAAGATTAAATATCATTAAGATGTCAATTCTACTCAAATTGATATACAGATTCAATGCAATCCCAATAAAAATTCCACCAGCATTTTTTAAATAAATGGAAAACATGATTATCAAATTTATTTGGAAGGGTACGGGGTTCTGAGTAGTCAGAAACATCTTAAAAAGGAAAAGCGAAGTTAGAGGACTCTCATTTCTGGACTTTAAGTCATATGACCTAGCTACAGTGGTAAAAACAGCATGGTACTGGCAAAAAGACAGACACATAAACAAATGGAACTGAATTAATGGTTCAGAAACAGACCCTCACATCTATGGTCAAGTGATATTTGATTAGCCTGTCAAACCCACCCAGCTTGGGCAGAACAGTCCATTCAGCAAATGGTGCTGAGAGAACTGGATATCCATAGATGAAAGAAAGACGACCCCTATCTTACATATTATACAAAAAATAATTCAAAATGAATGAAAAACCTAAATATAAAAGCAAGAGCCATAAAGCTTCTAGAAGAAAATGTAGGAAAATATCTTCAAGACCTGGTGGTAGGTGGTGAATTCTTAAAGGAGATTAGATGACGACTGAGATGGACTACTGATATTTAATATATGTAGAAGTTTCAATTCGCTTTACTGTAAAAGTGTGGAAATGTCCAGAGTTGATGGTAATACATTATAGTGAGTAATAGCTGGTTTATAATTGAGGATGTGGCTGAAAATGGTAGTCTAGGGATGTAAATACCAATTGACAGAAAGTTAGAGAATAATCTAGGGACTGAATAGCACAGTAAACCCAGAGGTGGATGAGAATTGTAGTTCATGGTACAGATGCAAGATTGTCCTTTGTGCACTAGAGCAGATATGCATCCACTAC
The DNA here is from genome assembly GCA_029593785.1 of Cabassous unicinctus. Classification (NCBI taxonomy): domain Eukaryota; kingdom Metazoa; phylum Chordata; class Mammalia; order Cingulata; family Chlamyphoridae; genus Cabassous; species Cabassous unicinctus. Next base: position 24,230 of record JAQZBX010010262.1, on the reverse strand, counting down.
TGCAGGGAGGTGGGAATGTGGAGAAGCATGGGAAAAATGCAACTGGAGTGACCTATCGACTGTGGTTAACAGTAATAATATAATATTCTTGCATCTATGCCAAAGATGTACTGTATTGATAATGGGAGAGTATGGAAAATGTGTGCCAAATGTACTCTATGGATCTGGGAGATAAATGAAATAGTGAATAAAGAAACAATAGAGAAAATCAATGACACCAAAATTTGGCTCTTTGTAAAGATTAATAAAATTGATAAACCTTTAGCTAGATGGACAAATAAATAGAGAGAGAGGATACAACTAAACTCAGAAATGAAATGGACGGCATTACTACTGACCCCACAGAAATAAAAAGTATTTTAATAGGATACCATGAACAACTGTATGCCAAGTAAATTAGATAACCTAGGTGAAATGGACAAATTCCTAGGACACACAAACTACTTACACCAACTCAGGATAAAATAAAAGTTCTCAATAGAATAATAACAAGTAAAGAGATCAAATCAGTCATTAAAAACCTCCCAACAAAGAAAAGCCCAGGGGCAGATGCCTTCATTGGAGAATTCTATCAAACATTCCAAGAAGAATTAACCAATCCTCAGTTTTTCCAAAAAATTTTTAAAAAGGGGAACACTCTCTAACTCATTCCATGTGGCCAATATCACTCTAATACCAAAGTCAGATAAAGGTACCACAAGAAAAGAAAATCACAGACCACTTTCTCTAATGAATATAAAAAGCAAAAATCCTCAACAAAGTACTTGCAGGTTGAATCCAATGGCACATTAAAAGAGTTATATGCCATGACCAATTGGGATTCATCCCAGGTATGTAAAGGTGATCCAACATAAGAAAATCATGTAATAGACCACATTAATAGAATAAAGGGGGAAATTCATATGATCATCTCAATTGACACAGAAAAGGTATTTGACAAAATCCAGCAACCCTTTGTTATAAAAATGCTTATAAAACTAGGAATAGAAGGAAATTTTTTCCACATAATAAAGGGCGTGTAAGAAAAACTCATAGCTAACACGCTTAATAGTGAAGGAATGAAAGCTCTCCTCTCTAAGATCAAGAACAAGACAAGGATGCCCATTGTTACCACTGTTATTCGACATTGTACTGAAGTTCTAGCCAGAGCAATTAGGTTAGGAAAAGAAATAAAAGGCATAGAAATTGGAAAGAAAGATGGAAACTTTACCTATTTGCAGATAATATGAACCTATATATAGAAAATCCTGAAAAATCCACAAAAAGTTACTAGCACTAATAAATGAATTTAGCAAAGCAGCAGCGTATAAGATCAGCACTCCAAAATCAGTAACATTTCTATTCACTAGTACTGAACAATCTGAAGAGGAAATCAAGAAAAAAATCCATTAAAAATAGCAAATAAAAGTATTAAATATCTAGGAATACGTTTAGCCAAAGGTGTAAAGGACGTGTACATGGAAAACTACAAAACATTGCTAAAAGAAATAAAGAAGTCTTAAACAAATGGAGGGACATTCTATGTTCAAGGATTGGAAGACTAAATGTTATTATCATCATTTCTACCTAAAGTGATTTACAGTTTCAATACCATTCCAACCAAAATTCCAATAGCCTTCTGTGCAGAAATTTACATGGAATGGTAAGAGGACTTGAATAGTCAAAACCATCTTGAAAAAAAAAAGGAAAGAAGTTTAAGGACTTATATTTCCTGATTTTAAAACTTATTACAAGGCTTCAGTAACCAAAACAGCTTGTTACCGGCCAATAATAAAAATATAGAACAACGGAATCAAATTGAGAGTTCAGAAATAAACCTTCATGTTTATGGCCAATTGATTTTTGCCAAGTGTGTCAGGTCCACACAATGGAGAAAGAATATGGGAAATGGATATCCATGTGCAAAAGAATGGATATGAAAACATTATCTCACGCCATATAAAAAAATAAACTCAAAATGGATCAAATACCTAAACATGAGAAACAAAACTATAAAATTCATAGAATAAAACCTAGGGAAGCATTTTCAGGGCCTTCTGTTAGACAATGGTTTCTTATAACTTTTACCCAAAGCACAAGGAAAAAAAGGAAAAATAAATAAATGGGACTTCATCAAAATGAAAAAGTTTTGTGCGTCAAAATGACTTTATCATGAAAGGAAAAGACAACCTACAGAATGGGGGAAATATTTGTAAATCACATATCTGATAAAGCTTTAGTATTCAGAATATATTAAAAAAATCCAACAACTCAACAACTAAAAGCCAAACAACCCAATTAAAAATTGTGCAATATTCTGGAAGAGACATTCCTAAAAAGATATATACAAGTGGCTAAAAAGCACATGAAAAGATACTCAGCATCATTAAGCATCAGGGATATGCAAATCAAAATTATGAGATATCATTTCTAGAATGGCTGCTATTTAAAAAATGGAAAGTAATGATGTTGGAGAGGACATGGAGAAATAGGAACACTTGTTCATTGTTGGTGGGAATGTAAAATGATTTAGCTACTGTGAAAAACAGTTTGGGGTTTCCTCAGAGAGTTAAGTTTAGACTACCATGTGACCCAGCAAGTCCATTCATATGTCTATATCTAAAAGAATTAAAAGCAGGAACTTGAACAGAAATTTGCATACTGATGTTCATAGTGGCATTGTTCACAATTGCCAAAAGTTGGAAGCAACCCAAGTGTCCATCAACTGATAAATAGCTAAATAAAATGTGGTATGACATACAATGGAATATTATTTGGCCATAAAAAGGAAGGAAGTTCTGATATATGTGATAGCATGGATGAACTTTGAAGACAAAATGTTGAGTCAAATCAGCTAGACACAAAAGGACAAATATTGTATGAGCTCATGGATATGAAATCATTAGAATAAGCAAATTTGTAGAGTCAGAAACTAGAGTACAGTTTACTAGGGCCTGGGGTTGGTAGAGAATGGGGAGTTAATGCTTAATTGATAGAGATTCTGTTTGGGGTGATGGAAGAATTTTGGTAATGGATGACGATGATGGTAGCACATCATTGTGAATGCAATTAACATCACTGACATATATCTCAATGTGGTTAAACAGGGAAATTTTAGGTTGTCTATTTATTACTAGGGCAAAAATGAAAAAACAAAACACTGAACAACACAAACTGCGAACCCTAATGTAAAGTATGGACTATGGTAAATAATATAGTTTTAATATTGCTTTATCAGTTGTAACAAAGGTACCACCCTAATGCAAAGTGTTAATAATAAGGATGACTGTTATGTGAGGGGGATATTCAGGAACTCTGTATTTTCTGTATGATTTTTCTGTATACCTGCAACTTCTCTAATAAACTTTTAATAGATAATGTAAAAATATATAATTCCCTCTCTTTTCAACATTGGATAGGTTTATCCTCAAGACTGTTGGAAATAGCAAAAAAAAACAACGAACTTTTACCAGGTGATTCACGTGGAACAAGTCAATGTAAAAAATGATTAGCCACCATTTCTCACCTTCTGTATGCTTGACCCTTACCACAAGCATCTATAAATTGAACAGGTTTATGGAGTAGAATGTGTGTTATGTCTGTGTGTGTGTGGTTTATCAGCTTTATTTCTCCTATTTGACCCCTGCCCATCCTGAGCACCTACCACTACACCTGAACACACTCCTTCCCTTTCTCCTCCTCCTCCTTGGCTTTCCTCTTCTTCCAGCTAATTTCTTTCAGTCTTGTTTACAAATCCTAAAACAGTGACTCACCAGGATTGGGTGAAACATTTTGCAATGATGCATTTAATTGAATTACTATAGACAATCCACGTGGATATGTAAGGGCCTCAAATTAATTTGGGACTCTTTGTATCATGTAAATTAGCTCATTGTCAACTTCTCATTTATCTAGTGCTCCTTAAAACCTAGCTGCTTAAATATAATTCTAATTGTGCTCTGCTCTTTACTTTCTTATATAGAATCAGGGAGCGGAATACTTTACTATTTCCTTTCTTTGCCTTACTGATAAAGGGCTGTCTATAGCTTTTTCTACATAAAGGCAATATTAGTTCCTAAGTTTACAACTCTTATTACTTTATAATAAAATAGGGCTTTTTTCACATTGTCATGCTTGCTCAGCATCCTAGAGGGCATGTATTAGGTAAAGAGATGCTGGGGCAAAGTACCAGAACTCTGTTGGATATTATAAAGAGTATTTATTTGGGATAGAAGCTTACATTCACAAGGTCCTAAAGAGTCCAACTCAAGGTACCATAAGAGTTACTTTCTCACCCAAAGTCATTTGCCATGTGTTGAGCAAGATGGAGGGCAATATCTGCAAGGGTTCAGCTTTCCTTCTTCTTCTTAAGGCTCCGTGATCCCAGCTTCTTCTGGTCTCAGCTGTAGACTGGCATAAGACTGGTCTCTCAGGGCTTCTCAGCTGCTCTGGTCTATTCAAAGGTCGGTTGTAAACTATCAGGCAAACGTCTCGTCTCTCCCTGGGGCTCCAAGTTCTCTCCTCTGCCATATCTTTTTCTGTGTGTCTACTTCTTTGTGTTCTTGATTGAGCGTCTGTTTATATAGCCCACCAAGGGGGCAAGGACTCAACTCTGCACGTCCTAATGATATGGTCTAATCAAAGTTCTGGTCTTGATTTAATAAAGTAAAAGTGAAACCTGTGGATTTAATACAATCAAAGCCCAGAGGAGTAGACCAGTTTACGAACATAATCTATATCTCTTTTTGGAATTCATAAATATTAGCAAACTGCCACAGGTCGGTAGTCACCTTGGAAGCTTTTGCACTGTCATAATGCCTCAGAATCTTAGCCCCTACTGTTCAAGGCCATGACAACCCCTGACATCTGCTTATACAAGGTAAATAGCTTCTAATTAACACTGATAAAAAAGATAGTGGTTACCAGGGGTGTGTGGGGGGGCACAAATAGTGGAATACAGGGCATTTTTAGGGCATTGAAATTGTTTTATATGATACTGCAATGATATGATACATTTGTCAAAGCCTATAAAACTATACAGCACAAAGTATAATTCATAATGTAAACTATAGACCTTGGTTAGTAGCAATGCTTCAATATTGGTTCATCAGTTGTAACAAATGTAACACACTAACGTGAGATGTTAATAATAGAGGAAAATTTGTGTGTGGGGTGTGGTTATATTGGACTCCCCTATACTTTTTCTTAATTTATTGAAGTATATCATTCATGCATAAACATGCATAAACAATAAATGTATAGCAACAGTTGTGAACTTATAAAACAAACATACCTAATATCATACAGGGCTCTCATACCTCACCCTACCTCCAATATCTTGCATTGTTGTGAAACATTTTAAACTAATTAAAGAGTATCCTCAAAATATTACTACTAACTAAAGTATTTTTCCCCAACCCACCCTATTATTGTTATTTGTTTTAGTATCATTTATACATGAACATAAGCAATAAGTGTATAGTAAAATTTGTGGACTTACAAAGCAAACATGCATAACATCATACAGGGGTCCCATACATCAACACACCATGAACACCTTGCATTGTTGTGAGACATTTGTTACAAATTATTAAAGAATATTTTCAAAATCTTACTATTAACTATAGTCCTTTTCTTACATTTGATGAATACCCCCCCAACCCACCCTATTATTATTTTTTAAATATATTTTTATGAAAGAAGTTGTAAACTTACAAAACAATCATATACATGTGCAGAATTCCCATACAACACCCCTCTATCAACACACCACACCATGGTGGAACATATGCTACAGATTATGAGATAATATCATCAGACTATTACCATCAACCATGGTCCATCATGTACATTTGACACACTTTTTCCATACCCCCCATTATCAACACAGCACATCTTTGGCATAGATCCATGAATATTACATTATTACTGTTAACCACAGTCTATAGGTCACTCCAGTTGTATTTTTCCCATGTTTCTCCACATTCCCAACTCCTCCCTACAATAGTGATGTACATCTGCTCAAGTTCACAAAGGACACTCTTGCATCTGTACCATCAGCCACTATTTCTCATCCACCGCTGGGTTTATTGTTCTATTCAGTCCCTAGATTATTCTCTAGCTTTTTGCCAATTGGCATTTACATCCCTAGACTACCCTTTTCAGCCACATTCCCATTTATAAACCAGCTGTTACCCACTAGAGTGTGTTACCCTCAACTCTGTACATTTCCACACTTTTACAGTAAAGTTAATTAAAACTTCTACATACATTAAGCTTCAGTAGTCCATCTCAGTATGCCTCTTATCTCCTTTAAGAATCTACCACCTACCACCAGGTCTTGAAGATATTTTCCTACATTTTCTTCTAGAAGCTTTATGGTTCTTGCTTTTATATTTAGGTTTTGATTCATTTTGAGTTAATTTTGGTATAAGATGTGAGATAGCAGTCCTCTTTCTTTCATCTATGGATATCCAGTTCTCTCAGCACCATTTGTAGAATGGACTGTTCTGCCAGAGCTGAGTGGGTTTGACAGGCTAGTCAAAAATCACTTTACCATAGATGTGAAGATCTGTTTCTGAACCATCAGTTTGGTTCCATTGGTTTATGTGTCTGTCTTTTTGCCAGGACTATGCTGTTTTTACCACTGTAGCTAGGTAATACAACTTAAAGTCCAGAAGTGAGAGTCTTCCAAGTTCGTTTTTCCTTTTTAAGATGTTTCTGGCAATTCAGGACACTTTGCCACTCCAAAAAAATTGATAATCATGTTTTCCACTTATCTAAAAAATGCTGGTGGAATTTTTATTGGGATTGCATTGAATCTGTATATCAATTTAAGTAAAATTGACATTTTAATGATATTTAGTCTTCCAAATTGTGAGCATGAAATGTTCTTCCAATTATTTAGGTCTTTTTTTAATTTCTTTTAACAATGAGTTGTGGTTTTCTGAATAAAAGTACTTTACATCGTTGTTTAAGTTTATTCCTAAATATTTGGGTTTTATCTGTCATATTTTATTTTCACCACTCTTTTGACACCTGGTTACTTTTATTGATATAATCTTCATTTCTAGATTTTCTTCCAGGCCTCCCTCTCCTGTCTTTTCTTTTCAGTCTATAGTACATCCTTTAGTATTTCCTGCAAAACATGGCTACAAACTCTCTCAGTTTCTGTTTATCTATGAATATTCTAAACTTGCCCTGATCTTTGAAAGACAATCTTGCCTGATATAAGATTCTTGGCTGGCAGTTTTTCTCTTGCAGTATCTTAAATATATCATATGACTGTCTTCTTGCCTCCATGGTTTCTGGTGAGAAATCAGCACTTAATCTTTTTGGGTATCCCTTATATGTTATGCATTGTTTTCTCTTGCTGCTCTCAGAATTCTCTGTCTTTGGCATTTGACATTCTGATTAGTATGTGTCTCGGAGTTGTCTGTTGAAATTTATACAGATGGTAATACGTTGTGCTTCTTGGACATTGATATCTATGTCTTTCAGTAGGTTTGGGAAATTTTCTACCATTATTACTTCAAATATTCCTTCTGCCCCTTTTCCCTTCTCTTCTCCTTCTGGGACACACATGACATGTATGTTTGCACAACTCTTCCTGTCGTTTAGTTCCCTGAGACCCTGTTCAATTTTTTCCATTCTTTTCTTTGTCTGTTCTTTTGCATGTTCGCTTTCAGAAGCCATTTCTTCAAGCTCACCAATCTTTTCATCTATTTCCTCAAATACGCTATTATATGATTCCAGTGTATTTTTTTTATTTTATTTATTGCACCTTTCATTCCCATAAGATCTGCTATTTTTCTGTGTATGCTTTCAAATTCTTCTTTGGGCTCATCCAATATCTTCTTAATATCCTTAATCTCTTTAGCCATCTCATTGAATTTATTATGGAGATTTGTTTGAACATCTATGATTAATTTTCTCAACTCCTTTATGTCATCCGGAGGCTTATCTTATTCCTTTAACTGGGCCGTATATTCCTGTTTCTTGGTATATGGTATAGATTGTAATTTTTTGTTGGTGTCTTGGCATCTGGCTTACTAGGGTATTTATTCTGGGTGCAGTTTCTCTCTTTAGTTTAAGGCTTCCTGCCCTTTTTCCTTGCTGGTTGTGTAGTAGGAGCCAAGGATGTAGTTGATGCTGTAAGCTGTGGAGGCTCAAGCAGCCCTCATTACCCCAGGAACCAATGAAGCGTCTCTCAACTTTCTCCTTTGCCAGGGGTAGGGACAGAGCCACAGCAATGTGTAATAATCCAAGTCATGCAGGCCTAGACTGTAGTTGCCCAGAGAGACTAATGAAGCTTCACACCCCTTTCTCACCTGCCTGGGGCAAGGATGAGTTGCAGGTGTGGGCAGCAATCGATGCTGTGTGGGTCCAAAATGACCGCTGTTGCCCCAGTAGACTTCCAACTATCCAGTCTGTGCCAGCCAAAGGTACCTGCTGTAATGCAGAGAGGCTGGTGCAGGGCCAACCAGCTTCTTCCCTGCTAGAGGTGGGGCTGAAGCCCAGGCTAGGGCTGCAGGCCGATTTGGGTGAAGGAAACTGGTCTCTACTGTCACTGTGATTTTCAGTCAGCCCAGCTTCCCCTCATGCTGAGGGCGGAGTTAAAATGGCTGCTACAAGCCTCTTTCCGACTTAGAAAGGTTCAAACTTTAGCTGTTCTTGGGGTTATACTTTAGCCCGCTGAATTTACTCATCAGTAGCTGAAGTTGGTTCCCAACTGTCTCTTCCTCCCCCATTTTTGGGAAGTGGACCTTCCAATTCTAGCCGCAGAACAGCTCCTGAGGAGGCTTGCACTGCAGGTGGAGGATGGGCACTGGCCTCCGGGGTGTGGAGGGCCCTACTCATGAATCTTCTCTGCAGATGGGCAGTCTCCTCCTTCCATTCTTTCAAGGATGTTGCAGGATGTTTTTCTGGTCTCCTGGAGCCCCCAAAGAGGTGCTCTAGATAGCTCTGGGTGATTACTAACTGCCCTGTACCACAAGCTGACTCTAGGAGTGCCTTACTCTGCCGCCATCTTGCTGATTGTCTCCGAATCCCCTATTCTTTTGATGTAACTTTTCTATAATGTAAAACTTTTCTAAAAATAGAGTGTATTATTACAAACATTTGAGATATAGAATGAATGCTTCATATCAATGTTAAATTTATCGAACTTGATAAGTGTACTTAAGGTGGTTACATATGTGACTTTCCTTGTTCTTATGAAGTGTTCAGGGACTTTGATGTATGCAGTCTCCTCAAATATTTGGAAAATAGGTAAGTAGATAGATAAATAGGTGATATGTAGATAGATAGAGGGTTGGATAGATAGATGGATAGTTGGATAGAATGATACAACAAATGTGGCAAAATATTACAATTTGGTGAATGTGGGTACTTGCGTGAGGGTATGTTAGATTTCTCTATATAGGTTATGTATAATTTTTTTAACTGTCCTGTATGTTCAAAATTATTTCAAAATAAAAATTATACATAAAAAAGATAAATAGCTTCTCCCTCTTTCTTTGTGTCCTACCTGGGTTTGCACCCCTATGAAACTCAAATGCAAACTCCCCTATCTCCATTCTTCCTTGACTAACTGCTATAGCTCTGCCTTATAACACTATCAGGGCACAGTCCCCAGGTCCACTGTGACCTTTGGCTCATGCTGCTTGGTTGAGCAGAGAGTTCTGTTCCTCTCTGTTCCAGGACCTGTGAGTACCAATAAACTTTTCTTTCATACATCTCTGGTATCACTTGTCCTTGTCACACATATCTATGCAAAGATTCTCACTCCTTACAATACAGAAGGTTTAGTGATATTTTGCTTTAAAAGGTGGAAAGAACATAAACAGTTATTGTGGATTTAGTGGGGCCTTGTGATAGGTGATTTGCATATAGTATCTCATTTGACCCTTGCAGCAACTCTTCTGAAGCTGGTATTACTGCTTCCGTTTTACAGATGAGTAAACTGAGGATGAGAGAAACAGTCAATTGCACTGGAGCAAATCCAGGCAAATCTTTCAAGCACAGTGATTGTGTCATATATGGCTTGCATTTTTCCCATACCCCTCCCAGTTCTTTCCCCTTTTAGTTAGCATTTCATTTCCTAATAGTCACACAGCAAGCCTTGGGAAATAACTGATTCTGTGCTTGTGACTGGTAAGTAAAACTTGTATGTTTAGACTTCTCTCCCAGGAAACTCGAAGAATAATCTATTCTGTGAACTGTTTAACCACTTTCATATCAATAGGAAAATGTAACTTCAGCGCTACTAATAAACATTGTAAATGCTCATTTTTCATTGGTACTAGAAAAGTGTAACTTCTGCCCTGCTGGGCAACACTGTGAATGTTTGCTTCTTGGTTATCTGTCTGAGCACTGCACTTTTTAATCATGCTCCCCCTTCATGCTCCCTCCCCATCTGGATGCAGATGTGCAGTATGGAAGACCCCTCTTGCTTTTGGTGAGAGCAGCTAGAGCCTCAGAAGTGCCATGCTCTCCTCCCCGGCCACGGATGAGGAGTTAGACCACAACCAGGCTCGGACTCTGGGAGAGAGAAGTTCTCCCCTGCGGACCATCCATGGCAAGGCCCTGTGTAAGCCCCCTATTAAATGCTCTTTGCTGCCAAGCTGGACTTGTCTTTCTTTGGTCTGACATATCCCTCTCAGTCTGGTGGGAAGCTATCATTTTATATTGCTCCCTGTTATACTTGAAATATGATTAATACCAATGTTAAGGGCTTGAATTTCTGCATCAATTTTCCTTTCCTTTCAATTCCGTTAGTAATAGCAAAGCTTTTTGGAATTATTTCACTTTTTTTTATACTTCAGTGATTTTTATATTTCGGCTAAGTTTACAGAAACAATTCTTTGACATATGCATTTATTTTTTTCAAAACATGTTTACTGGAGAGCAGATGTAGCTCAAGTGGTTGAGCGCCTGCTTCCCATATACAAGGTCCCACATTCGATCCCTGATACCTCCTAAAAACAAAACAAACAAACAAACAAATGAAAAAGCCAACTATCATTGGGGAACAGATGTAGCTCTGTGGTTGAGCAACTGCTTCCCATGTATGAGGTCCTGGGTTCAATTCCCAGTACCTCCTAAAAATATATATATATTTATTGAGTATCTATGCTATGTCAACTGTGTTAGACGTTGGAGAATTAAAGTTAATAATCTCATTACTAATTGAACTTTGCCTGTGTTCAGAGGATGAAGTCAGACCTGTAATGGGATCAGTGGATTAAGATGTGGTGAGTGCTGCAAGGATCCTGTACAGGAAGCTAGAATAGTGGGAGGTGACCACAGCAATATTCAGGAGCATCAATGCTTCAAGTACACATCCGTATTGGATTACTGACTTTCTGAGAAATTCTGAACCAGCTCCTGGATACCTCTGGACTTCAGATGTTTACTCTTTCCCCTAGAATCCATTATTTTTTCTGCAAACTGTTAGTTTCCTTTCCCAGGGAAAGGGCCATGGTGTAGACATCAACGAGCCAACTTGGTGGCTGGAAATCAGTCTCTCTGTCTGCTGGCCTTGATTTCCTATATAACTTCAGGCTGCTCATTTAACCTTTCTTTGCCTTGGTTAATTATTTGCACAATGCAGGTAACAGCTACCTTGCAGGTTTAATTAATTAATCTTTATACAATCTCTGAAATGTAGCGTTAAAGTTGTTAGGTAAGGGCAAATTATTATCATTATTAACATTATCATTACCATTAATTTGGAGCCAAAGGCAGTCTTCAAGAGGTGAATCATGATGGTTCTTTTCAGGCCTGGCTCAGTCTTCTGGGCTTGAATGTTAGATCTGAGAATCTGAACCTAATCTCAAGCAGAGCAATTGAAATAAATTCTTCCTGTCTCTAAAAAGACAAATCACCCACCTGTCCCCACCATTCATTAACTGTTTCTGCTGTTAGTCACTCAACCTTCCTCCTGATCCTCATACTATCATATCTACATATACCCAGATTGCATAAAAACTCTCTTTAGCCAACTGACTTCACCAGATGCTCTGGATAACCCTGACATGGCATCCCTCTGGTTGAGTTATATAGCTTAAAACCCAAAGTGTGAATGAGCCCATTCACACTTTTGTTTAGCAATTGAAAGAATGCTTGAATGCATAAACCTATTTGGAAGGGGAAAATTATGTTTAGCCACATCAACATCACTTTGCATACCGTTATTTAGTAGCTGATTACTGAATAAATATTTATTTGACATATTTGAATCTGTTGTTTCTAGAAGGATGCTAAATATGACAAAATGCAGCTATTTGAAATAAGAAAAAATATTTCATTTTTACTGATGCATTTTCCTGTGCCTACCATCTTTTTTCCAGGACAGCCTTTACACATTTTTTATGATCAGCTAAAATTATTCCTCCTTTAGGAAACCTCCCTAAATCACTTTAGCCTGTGATGAACTTTCCCTCCCCTGAATATAAAATATCTTGTCTATATCTTTTATTTGGTAATTAATTACATATTGCTCTTTATCTCTCCCTTCCAAGAGAGTTATACAACCAGGAAGACCCACAGTGGAATGTTGGATGAGTGAGAAATAAGCATTTGTTTTGATAAATCACTGAAATTTAATCCGGCAACTAGCCTAAATTAAACATCTCACAATCATCTCAACCTTAATATATTCAAAATGGAACTCTTGTTTCTTTTTCATTCATTCACCAAATCCAATGCTTCAGTAAATCTTATCCCATCACCCTTCAAAATATATCTCAGATCCATCCGTTTCTCTCCATTTTTCTATATCACCTCAATGATTTTACACAAAGCTGCCTTCATTTCCAACCAGGCAGGACTCTGTATAGCCTTTAAATGGTTTCTGTTGTTTTCATTTTTGCACTTTTCTTTTCATTTCACCCTCTACACAGGAAATAGAGTGATCTTTAAAAAGATGACAAACCACATCACTCCCTTATTTTACATCCTTCAATTGCTTACCATTGCACCAAGAATAAAAATCCAAACACCTGATCATCACTTACAGGACCCTGCTCTCCAAGCTTATTTCAGACCACTTTCCCAATCACCTGTGAAGTCTAGCTCCTCTGGAATTCCTTCAGTTTCTGTAACACTATATTTTTTCCTACACCAATATCTTTACCCATGCATATTGCCATGCTTTGAAGATTTTTCTTCTTGCTCTTGACATGGCCATCTCCTTTCTACTCATCCTATCACTTTTTAACCCATCTTCAGAGGGATATCTAAAAAAAGTCTCTCCCCCTTGGCATTCTTTATTGCAGTAGCATGATCTCTTCCATGCTAGCACTTATCTGAATTTTAAAATATACATTCAGTTAGCAGATACAAACCTCAGGTCCCAAGTTCAGATGTGCAAGAATCGTAGCTTTATTTTTCATAAATGGATGTGATTTTTTTTTCTATGAAATTTCCATAGAATGGAATGGAACCCATTCCATTCCATTGCGTATTGCTTAAGATATAGGTTCCAGATTATGTATCAAAGAACCAAATAAAACAGTGGCCAAACTTAGCTGTGTTAACCTTAGCAGGTCTTTTGTATTAGAAGTTTATTTCTCTCTCTAATAGCCTGAAGGTAATTAGTGCAAAGCTGATGAGGCAGCTATGAAATGTCAGGGATCCACTTTCTTTTTGTATTGTTGCTCTGCCATCCTCAATATAAGGCTTCCATACCTGAGTCCAAGTTGCAAGATTAACTGTAATTTGGTGTGATGGGATAGAGCAGTGTATGGTAGAAGTAAAAGCTAGGAGAAAAAACAGCTCTGGCATGCTGATTTCTGCAGCCAGTGAATACTTTGATATGAACAGTCCTTAAAGGTTTCTAAAGGAGGTGAGATTTTGGCAGAAGGTGTGGACAAGGATGAAGAAAAGGAGATGCTGACAATGTATATGACAGTGTTTGCAAACCTGTGTTTAATTTTTCTCCCTCTTGATTTAGCTATGTAGTAAAAATAGTAAATAGACTAGTAAGAAGTCCATGGTTACCATAGAAATGGAATTAGATGTGATAAAAGAAAAATAGAAAGTAATGAGAAAGCATAAATTTGTGTGGAATATGGACAGAATCATTTGACAGGAGGAATGATTCTGAACAACAAAAATAAGTTATGCAACACGGAAGCAGGGTTGGGCATATATACCCAAACAATTCGTCTGAAAGAAGAAAGGTACAGATTGTGGCTGAAAGTCAGATTTTACGTGGATGCTGAAGTGATTAGCACCAGAGTCAGAGATTTAATATTTATTGAAAAATTCCTTGGCGATGGCTTGAAAATGTTAAGGCCTTGGAATAAGTGCTCCTGAAGAACCTTGCATTACAAAAGTTTCCATAAAATCAAGAAGGACTGATATGAATCTGCAGTGAACAAGATATTTCATCTCTCAGGGACTTTTAGACAATTTTGGGGGATATCACCAAAGAGGGGTAATCTGTCTCACTGATTTTCAAAGTAGAAGTTTTAGAAAAAGTTATCCAGTAGACGATATATTAGCAAGTAGGAAAGAACCACAGCAGGTTCAAAAGCTTTAAAGGGTTGATATTCCAAATGGTACAGCTTAAAACAATCTTACTTTCTCTCAACTTAAGAAAAGGAGCAGCTGCTCTTGTTGGATAGAAAGGCAAATGTCAGGGCAGAAGCTGGGAGTTAGGGAGGGAGCCAGGCTGAGATTTGAATATTCAATCTTGAGTGGCCATAAAACTTTTGCTAAATCTCAGGGTGGCAGTTCATTTGAATGAAATATCCATTAAATATCTATTTATAATCTCTTGTGTCTCCTTTTTCAGTTTCCCCTATTATATTTGTTTGTTTGTTTGTTTTTTCAGAAATAAAACTAAAAATTTTCATGCCAATAAAAAAGAAAATTCTTGAACATTATCAGTATTTTCACTAATGGCAAAAGAGTAATATATTAATTGACCAACCACTATATTTTAATTTGCAAAAAACAATTAACTAATTAAAAGTTTCTAAGCATGCAAACCTTAAATATCAGGATTATTAGATTATTAATGGAATAAAACTTCCAGTAATTATTTGATCTCAGAATCATTCATTACCTTCTACCACAAAAAGGCTAAATATCAAATTCCCTTACTTCTATAGGAAAAAGCAGTAAATGCTTCAGACCACACACAAAGAATAGTTTTGCTGTGGTATTTAGGCATATTCCCACAAGTAACGATAAATCCAGAAAGCAATTTAAGAACAATTTCCATGTGAGTCCAAAATGGAAGACATAATGTCCTCTTTATAAGAGAACCAGAAGTTATCAATGACTGAAATGTCCTGCTAATTATATATATGTGTATAGGGGTTTGTGAGTGTACATACACACACATACACACTCAATGAGCATTCAAGAAATTTGACATTGTTTCTATACGTGCAGTTTACTAAATGCAATATATTCACATAGTAAGAACTGCTTTTCTCGTGGCTTCTGTGCACAATTTGGTTCAAACTGGCCTTTTGATTTCTCCCAAAAGACACCATGAAAATGATCAAAGAAGACAGGTGCATAAAACCATGTGCATTCCCCTGCACTGTGTGAAACATAAGAGAGAACTCTGAAGCAGTTAATACAATAGCATTTTTCCAAGACTACGAATGCAATTCACAAAGCAGGGAATACCTATGAAGGATTGAACATGCCTGGAGAGAGTCAGAGAAAGTTATTTCTCATTGGTGATTATCGGTTATTTCTTTTTTTTTTTTGAAAAATGGATATCTTAAGGCCCTGTTGATTCATGCATTTTGTGGATGAATTAAAGTGTTACTTTCAAATAAATCACTTTTTGGAGGTGTGTGGAGCAAGAATGTCAATTTCCTGATGCCCTGTTTCTCCCCAGTCCACTTTTATCACCACTAGTAAATGAAGTTAGAAAATACAGATGTTTTGAGAGTGTTCCATCTTTGGACAAAGTAAACTAAAATATTACATGATTGTGCATCATAAATGTGAGTTTAGTTGTGGCTACACAACTCAAAGATAAAATGGATTACTCTGTTTTTGCTCCAAGTTTCTTATTTGCATTAATCTCCAAGACAGATAAGAAAAGAGAAAAGAACAAACAGATACCTCCACAGGACGGTTTTTCTAAGAATGTCAACCAAAGAGCCAAAGGAAAAACACAGAAGGCAGAATATTCAAAAGAAACAAATAATGGGAGAGATGGCAGAATGTTCTGAAAAACCAACTCAGGACCGTGATCATCCAAAGGCTGCGCTGAATACTGGGTTTGTGGCAGAAAACTGCTAATCAATGTTGTTTCAAAAACAGATGCCATTGATTGGCAGTTTCAGGAAGTTCTAGAACTGACTGAAGATGGTTTAGGCATTAGGCCACTTCTCCGTGAAATGATTCTAGCAGCTTTCAAGATGTGAGAGATGATATATTATTTTTGTATAGAAACAACCTCTGATTTATTAGGGAGAGTATAGTTTGGGAAAGTGGCCACCCATGTTTTCTACTTTATCTTCTTTTCCAGATGTATTTTGTGTTTGTACTCTGTTGCTCTAGCGAACTGGACTATAATTTTGTGAATATTTGCTCCATAACTACATATAATGTTTATACAAAACTTTTCTCTAGAACTCTGAAAGCACCTTACAGACCTTAAATGATAAATTTGCATCAAAATCTTGTTAGGAAGGGTGGATCATTGTCAGTAGATAATAACTCTTTGAATTCTTTCTAAAAGAATATTTTGTTATAACTGGGTCTTGCTTGTTTGTTGGTATAGACAATCTCAATTCTCATTCTGTGAAGGAGGAAGTTAAGCAGTCACAAATGTATTAACAAGTTCAAGTAAGGTCAAGATGGAGCTGAAGGTTGGTCAGTTTGATTTTGATTTTTGGCCTACTCTTCAATTTAGTTTAAACCACAGTTATCACTGTGTTAACTTGCGTAATTCAGTCTACTGAAGAATGTTAGTCTCTCCCTTGCCACACAAGTAGAACTGGCTGGACTTTCCCAGAAATGGGGATGCTGAGGAGAATTGTATGGGCAGCATCAAGGTCTAAGATAACACACTTTTACCAGGAAATGTGCATAAGGACAAAGGTGGAAACTTTCTGACTGTTCCGCAGAATTATTCTTCATGAAATAAAATTGGAATAATATTTTTTGAATATCTACCTAAGATAAAGGTATATTTTGTAGAGATATATTCTCCTACAGGGAAAACTAGGTTTCTTATTTAGACAAAAAAAAAAAAATGTATCCCTAATATTATAGTAAGAACTCTTTGTAGTTCTGGTGCCTAGGGATGAGGAAAACACCTAAGATCTAAATTTCACGTACATTTAAATATTCTGGATGGAAGAGAGGTAGTCAGTTTCATTTTAAACTCTTCTTCAGTTTAGTTGAAATCATTTGAGTTTAACTTGATTTGTATACTCAGCATATATTGGGAAGTTACTGGACTAAATGAGATGGGGCAGGGGTTTGGGGTAAAATATTATCATATTCCTTGAGTAATGCATGAACATGTGTAGTCTTCAAATTTTTTTCTAACACAAGATAATGCTCTGGTATATGCATTTGTACCTCACTGTATTTGTTAGCATTCTCCAGAGAAACAGAACTGACAGGAAATGTGTGTGTGTGTGTAAATATTCTGAGATTTATTATAGGAATTGGCTCACATGACTGTGGGGATTGGCAATTCTGAATTCCATAGGGCAGGCCACAGATTGGGGACTCTAAAGATAAAGGTGTTGATGAATTCCTCAAGAGAAGCTGGCTGGCTCAAGTAAAGTTGGATATTCTTTCTGACTGCTGAAATCATCAGTTCTCCCCTTAAGGTCTCCAACTGATTGGTTGAGACTTATCTCATTATTGAAGGCAATCTCCTTTGTTGATAGCAGATGTAATCAGCCATCAATGCAATCAGCTGACTAATGATTTAAATCTACAAAATACCATCAGTGTAACAATCAGCCTAGTGCTTGTTTGACCATAATCTAACCAAGTTGACACATGAACTTAACTATCATACTCACTTAAGGATTCTAGCAAATAAGATGCCTCAAAGTTATATAATATTTTCATGGCACATGAACATAGACATTTATGATATTTTGTTTTATATATTCAGTGGACTTTTTCATAATAATTGCTGTATGTAGGCAGCTGTAGTTAAAATTGTAGATTAGGAATGAACAGAGGGGAACTCTGTTGAGCTCTGCTAAAAAAAATTTACAGAAGGATAATATATAAAATATAATAATTATTGAGCAATGTGACTGTAAAATGAGCAGTGTGACTGTTGCATGAGCCAATGGACCAGAATGCATGCTTTGACATGACAGCACATGTTATCCCTATAGTGAAATCACAGAGAAAGCCAAATTGCAATTAGAACTGTTCCTGATAAAAATAGAATCAGAAAGTGGACTGTTTTACCAAATAGAAATAGAAATGTACTAGAGAGAAGGAAAAAGAATAGCAGCAATGTACGGCAGGGGAAACAGAGATTGAGAGGGGATGAGTTTTGTTTGGTTTTTGTTTATTATTATTATTATTGGAATAATGAAAGTGTTCTAAGGATGATTGAAATGATGAATGCACAAATATGTGATTACACCAAATACCATCGATTGTACACTTTGGATGGATTTATGCTTTATTAATATGTATCAGTAAAATTAATTTGTTAAAAAAAGAAAAAAAAGTGGGGAATTATCTGTATGATTCAAGGGGCTAATACCTTCCAACTGATAGTACTAAGGATACTTACCCTAAAAAATTTTATATATATATATATATGTGTATATGTTTCTCTAAGGTTAAAAATGTTGGAATATACGAGCCAAGGATCCACTCCTCACTTGAATGGAGAATGGAAAAGTACTGGTAACCCGTGTCACAATTAAACATGGGAAAGAGGATGGTTTTTGTCCCTTCTTATTTCGTAATTTTCTAATTCTAGGCTAAAGAGTCCTCGTATCTTCAACCATTCTTCATATAACTTGGTTTCATGTCCATCCATCATCCTAACCAATTTCTTCTGAAGGCAAACAGTGTATAAGAATAGAACTTGCAGCTTTCTCCTTCTAATTACTACATAATGTCTTTAGATTTTAAGGAATTTCTTTAGATTGGTTTTGGTACATCTGCTATGGGTCTTTTGTCAGATGGTTCTTAGCTGAAGAAAAACTACAGCACTGTTCACACTTCATGAGCAAGCTCCTTTCCCTCATTTTTCAAGTTGTGCCAACTGTTCAATGTGTTGGGACTGCTGTTGACATGTTGTTTATTATTTCAATCTTTTGCTTTCTTGCATATTAAAGGAAAACTAATAGGAATGAAAAACAAATGAAATGAAAAAAAGGAAAGAGGAAGGCGTACAAATGCAGGCAGAAAAAAATACCCCTTTCTTATGAAGATGCAATTTGAGGGAGGATGCCACAGCATGGAATTCAAAGTGCTTGGCAGCAGAGTGAATCTGTCGTGAGAATAATTGTGACAGAGGCGATCCAATATTCAAGGGAACTGGATAAACTACAAATATGGAGTGCCAATATATTTTTAAATCTTGCTTGGAAGAAAAATTGAAAATATGAAAAGTCTGTATCAAAAATGAAACAAAACAAAGAGCCCAGGACTTCATGAAGATTTAACTAAAGAGGAAAAACAATTTGCACCTTTGCATGTAGCAAATTAGGATTGGTTCCATCCCTTTAAAAGATGTCATGCATTTTTACCAGCAGTCAGTGAATATCTGAAACATAAGACCTGTTTAGAATACTACTGGCTGTGCCTGTCCTTGTCTTCTGTGAGTTTTCCTGTATCCATACAGTTCCACTTTTTTTTTTCTTAAATTGATTTCTGTCACTTGCAACCAAAAGAGTACTTACTTATATTCAAATTGGCAAGTGTTGTAAAATAAAATAAACAAAACAAAACATAGAAAATATGGAACTGACTAATGAGGACTGAGATGCAATGAGAATTTTTCGATTCCAGAATGAAAACCTGGAAGTTATTTTGGAACAACTGCCTGTTTTTTCTCTTGGGATCAGACAGTGTGCTCTTTAGGGCTGAAGGTTTAAAAATTTGGTAGTAAATTGCTAGATTAGCAGAGATTGGTGAATATTTCTGATGGCCTTTATTGATGTACTTTAAGAGGGAGAGAAGTTCCTGTCCAACGTTGCTCTGCTGAAAAATAGAATCAGAAATAGCAGGGTAAGTATGTAACTTTGTTGAAGGAAGTTCTGAAACTGCTTAAGATCAGATTATCATTGGTCTGACTGAGATGTAAATATGAGGATACTGTTTTCTATCAGACCCAGATTCTGATGTTGAAGATAGCAATGTATTGTGGTTGAATGGGCATACACAGGAAGAGTCAGAAGGGGTAAACCAGAGAACCCCAATTCCATATTCTCCTGCTCCTCTTACCCCGCAATGCACTTAATGCTAATTACTATAGTATATGCTTCTTGTTGGAAATTAACCTTGGCAGAGTTGATTTCAAACAAGAGCCCCACTGTCCACTATGGTAGCAATTAGGCACATGTGGCTATTTACATTTAAATTAATTTTTAAAAATTGAATTTCAGTACCTCATCAGCACTAGCACATGTCAAGTGGCTAGTGCCTACCATCTTGAATAGTGTAGAATAAGAGCATTTCCATAATTCCAGAAAGTTTTAAACATTTATGAGAAAAAACTTTTATGCTGCCCCAAACCAACCTATAGTTTCTGATTTATGATCCAAGGCTGATCTCTTTAAGCAGAAATTAGGGGACTGGACAGAGTTCCTTGGGTTTGTAATTCAGTCTTGGTTAGACCACAAGACTTTCTTTCTGGATTGTTAATTCACAAAAAGCATCTACAAAAATTATATTGAGAGGCAATCACTTATGTTTAAAGAACAGGTGCCTGTGTATCTCAGCCTCTTATGAAGTTCACAAGCCCCAATATTAGCCCTAAGAGAATTGAAAAAATTAATTTGGCATAACCCAAAAGGCCCTATACTGTCTCTTTCATGGCTGGTCCTGAAAACCACAGGGGAAAGTTTCCTACGAGGCTGGTCTTAGGGATCCATATTGACCAATTATAAGGCTTAGTCAATTGTCAAAGAAGTTATCTTCCATCCAATGCCCATCTTGCCATCAACATGTAGCAGTGCCCAAGGTATGGTGTGCTCTGCATGCTAATTTTCAAATGGATACTTTTACTGTTGCTATCTCATTTTTCCCCATCATTGCATATTGGTTTGCCTTTTGAGGGATGGGGTATTAAGTGTATTGGTTCATCCACATATTTTATGTTCCTTGGAAATCATATCTAGATCTGTAGGAGTCATTTTGAAGAGGAATGCTGGGTTATTAAACTTAGAATGATCATATTACTTCTGAAGCATTAACAGGATACAATATTGAGTTATCACATTTTGAGTTGAAGAGACTAGATTTGATGTTCTATATGGGACAGGTGAATCATGTTAAGTAAGGACTCACTAGGAAAGTATGTGAGAAAAAGGAAATGTGTGCATTAGGGGCAGTCAAAGGAAATAATATAGTTGATAACTTTTGGGTTATGGTTTAGCTGAGATTTGAGAGATCATTTCTCATCAGCCTGATATGTTTTCTGATTTTTTTTCCCAACATGACCCCAACTCCTCACCTTGGTGGATTAGATCAGAGTCAATTACTTATCACAAGGCATTTCCCAGACTCTACTCTGTGGCCAGAAGTAATCAAACTAGGGATGAAAGCTAACCTAGGCATGATGAAGTGACATGAAGTAGAAAAGTCAAGAATATGATCATGACAATCATCTAGAGAGCAGAATAGTGGATGGGAGTGAGGAAATCCAATTTTGAGTAATAACTCTGCCAATGTAGTCAGCCTGTAGTCACTTTATCTATGTGGACCTAAGTTCTTTCATAGGTAAAAATGGTAGTTTGATATTAAAATATAATTTTCCCCTCTGTGTTTCTATGGAATGTTAATGGGCACCATACAAGGAAAAAAATCCTTGTTGGCCAGATCCTTGTTTACCAAAGTTTCTTTGCAATAAGACTTCTCAGAATATTTAATATTCTAATGTGCAGTGTGAATCTTCTAGAAAGATCTAAAAATGCAAAATTTCTTTAATTTCTTTGATCTCAAAACCATTTTCACAGGGCAGTGGTTTCCATGGTGCACATTTTGAGAAATATTGGGTAAGATCTTCTCTGAGAACCATTGTTGCACCAAGATGCCATGGCTTTCATGATCCCGACTGTACAGGATTATGGCACAGCCCAGTGGGGAGGAGAACATTTAATGTTAGGCTGACACACTGTGAAAACAGCCCTTCATTTCAGTCAGCAATCTTTTGAGGTGCCCAGATGTGTTGTTTGCACAGTGCCAAGCAGGCAGATTGACTGGATTTTTGTTCAAATCAGGCGAGCCTATTGGCATCAAGTAGACGCAGAGCGAGTGAGCATTCCTGGGCTCCCTTGCCATTAGCCATGCAGCAGCTGCAGCCCATAACTAAGCTGTTCTTCATCTCAACTGGGCCTGTGTCCAATAGCACTGAAGAATATGGAAGGGAAAGAGAAGGGTGGTGGACTCCCCTATTATGATCTGAAGGACAGCAAGCTACTGTGTATTCTTAAATAAAGGAATTCTCGAGTATGCAACCAGGGTTCCAACATTTGAAAATATCTGAAACTTTGAAATATCTTATCCAACTAATCAATGGATACTTGATTCCCTTTGCCACTTGGGTCAGACTCTGCAGGGACGTTTCCATTGATAAGAAACACACTGGATTACAAGGCAAACCTAGGCACCCAGAGAGATCTAATAGGTAGAAAATGCTTCCTTATTTTGAATTAAAATATGACTCCTTACAAACTTTATCTGTTGGTTTAGTTCTACCCCTGGGGTCATTCAGGATGAGTCTAACCCCCTCTCACAAGTTCCAGCACACAATTCTTGCCTAGCTCACTTAATAACAAAATTAAAAGAACATTTATGTAGTGAAAGTATGCAATCTATGTAACATAACCCTTTGTTAGCCTATGAATAAATATTATAATTGACATTTAGCAGTCAAATAGAAATCTCTAAATATTCATGCAGCAGCTGAAGTAAGACCATGCACTGGCAGTGAATTATTGTCTGAAGGTGAACCATGTAATGAGCTCTGTAATGGTCAGTGGGTAAAGCACTCAGAGGAGGGGCCCAGCCAGGGATTTGATCTAGGGCACCGTTTGATCTAGGGCCAACTTGGTCATAGATATCGATTACAGAAAATTCTATGAGATATGCATATCATTAGCTTAGTAACATAATATTTTCATCTCTATGATGTTTCTTTAGCATGTGTTTCTGCCGATGGGAGAGTTTTTTTTTTTTAGGTGAATCACCATAAAACTTAGGAGGGGGGCAATAAAGAGGTTTAAAATGTTTAAGTATAGAAACTAGACGTGCATTAATCAATTCTTTTGAAGTTTTCCATGAATCACTCTATATCCTAGTGGGCTTGAAAAAAATTTAATGAAAAAATAAATAAAACTTAAGTATATTTTATTTTAATGCCTATAGTTGCATTGAAGTGTTGCTCATTTGACTAAAACTCTTCTCCAGATCCAAAAATACTTGAAAATAATAAATTTAAAGTTTCTAGAATCTTTGGCTTAACAGGTTTTGTTATTTCTCCTTTTCAAAGGATGATTCAGTAATATTATCAGTCTCTCTCTGAGGAAAATGATTAGGCCAAATAATTCTTTCCATTTCAGTCATTTTAAGAGATCATCCTTATGGAATCATTGGTTTTATCTGAGGAAAAGGATTGTTTGTTGTTTCTCTTGACTAGTTTACTTTAAACTACTGTGTCTTTTCTTGAATGATTTTTCACTAATGCTTTTATCATAGGTAAATGATTAATTTACTTTAGAGTAAGCAATTTGCATACTTTCCAGTAGAAATTTTGAAAACAAAAATATTGCAGACTCTTGAGTCTTCTTAATTTTTTTCTAATAATTGAATTTTTGTTTTGGTTTGTTAGTTGGCATGAGAATAAAGCACCTCCTAAAATTACTAAGAGTGAGTTGAAAATGTGTATATAGAGCAACATGTATCTAAAATGTGGATAGGTCCCCATAATTACCTGGTAAAATTTTCTACACAATACAGGAATATAAATAATTCCTAACTGGCAAATATCTTCCCTCTTTCCCTCTCTCCCTTCCTTCTTTCCTTCCAAGTTTTTTTTTGTTTTTTTTTTT
>JAQZBX010010261.1:0-44602 GCA_029593785.1 Cabassous unicinctus | reverse complement strand
GGGGCCTTGCCACTGAGCATAGACCACAGTTCACATCATAGACCACACTCTCTCCAACACATTTCTGCATGGTATATGCTGGTGCAAAATGGCCTACATCCGTCACCGCAACACCACTCAGGACAAGCCCCAAGTCCCAAAAAAGCCCCTGTATTTCAACTGCCCCTCCCCTCCCTGCCCCAAAATGTCCAAGGGCCACCAGCTCCACCTCATTGTTTCAATTTCTTCCATTGCTTGAACCACAATATGTCTACAACAGAACACCACCAAGTCCACTCTAGTCCACAGCTCCTCCCCCAAACCTGAGGGGACTAGGATGGTGATGTCCACTCCACCTCCAAGTGAAACAGGGCTATATCCCATGAATACAGCAGATGGGATTATCCTGCCTGCAGCTGCAGGCCCTCTCCATTTTCTGGGATGGCCGTTGCCCATCATCGTCTCCTCACCAGGTGACCTGGATGAGTCCATTGAGCTGTAGGGTAGGAGTTGCAGCTCCACCAAGATTCCAGGCACAGCTGGCACATAGGTAGGCCAGAGGCTTCAGTCTCTGGAAGTACACCTAAAACTCCAGGATCGCATATAGGTTTGAACACAAGGGAATGATGGCCCATGTGCAGGGAGGTCTTATTTGAGTACAACTCTGTCACTCTCAGGAGCACAGATTCCAAAACAGAGCCCAGTGATAAGGCATTGATCTCTGGGGCTATCCCCACTTAAATAGGACCTGGGGGTCTCCAGAGCCCTCAGGGGTCCCTCTGTGTTGGGTGATATCCACTTTGGTGTTCTATGAGATCCTACTGAGGTGTGCCTAAGCATTACCTCTGGGATGACCTCCTGACTCTTTGAAGTCTCTTAGCCACATGAACTCATTTCTCTTTACCTTTTCCCCCTTTTATTCAAGGTCTTTTTCCAATTGTGTTGCCAGTTGGCACTTGATATTAATCCCTCATTGCCAGGGAGGCTCATCCCCGAGAGTCATGTCCCACATTGGGGGGAAGGTAATGCATTCATATGCTGAGTTTGGCTTAGAGAGTGGCCACATTTGAGCAACAAGGAGGCTATCAGGTAGCAACCCTTAGGCACCCCATAACAGTAGGCTAAGGTTCAATTACAAGAGCAAATACTCATAAGGCTAGTCCTCAATAACAAGAACCCATCAGTGGGCCATCCTCTTTTGCCAGACACTGCCTCTGTACTCAGGTGACTGTTGCTACTCACTTGAGGAATGTGGCAGAGTTCTCCAGGCTGGGAATTCATATTCTCTTATTTATTGAGTAATTGTCTACCCACCGTGACCATGCCCCATCCCTTGATCATTTGAAGAATTTTATATATCTTTCATGTATATTCAGATGGACTTACTCCCATAGATCCCCCATCCCAGACAACCCCCACCAACAATCCTCTGCAGTCCCCATTGTGACCCTTCTGTGATCCAAACTTTCCTCAAACATGAATCCTATATAATAACAAAATACAATTAATAGGAAAAAGAAATAATAATGATAAACTTAAATGCAAGAGATAAGTACAAAGAAACTCAGAAGAAAAACAAAAGAAACTAAACTAAAAATAAAATATAATTAGTGGATTGGGACATTCAAAAAAATGGGAAAACAAAACAAAACAAAATCGTTTTTTAAAAGAAATTATTCTTTTTTTCCTTTTATCACTGTATTATTGGATGTCCAGTGTACCGTGACCCCTTCCCCCTCTCATTCCCCAGTGTCTCCCACATTTCAATTTAATTTTCAAAGAAGTTTTAGGTCACAGAAAAGTCACACACAGAATACTAGAGACTCCCACATACCCAACCTCCCTCACCCTTCTCCACCCCTTATTAAAACCATTTTTTTTTATGGATGTTAGCATTGTTGTGTTATACAGATAGTAAAATATAGCAACTAAACATTGTCAATGGTTTACAGTATAGATTACAATTTAGACTGTACACTTTAATAATTTTTAATGATATTTACCATGTCCTGTGTCCATTACTGTAAGGTAATGAAGAATATACCCCATTTGATCTTTTCTGTTCCTGTAGTACGTATTTCAATATTTTAAAAAAAGAGGAAACAAATTTCAAAGTGCTTTAAACAAATCAATAGAAACAGATGTTTTCACACAAGATTGAATAGTCTCTGTTTATTAGAAGAATGAACATCACTAATTTTAGTTCAGTATAATAGTACTTTATATGCCCTTCAACAACATTCTGATTCTCATCACTCCTTTCTGAGTACTGTGGTATCCAATCTTCTCATTGCCTTGTGGGCAATTAAATCTTGTTTTATTACTCTCATTTTCCTTCTACTTGGTGTAAATGCATGTCATTTTGTTGATTTGCATATAATGTAAATTTCATTAGTGGAAGTTTTTGGATTGATTTGGGAGGTAGAATACAGCAAATGGAAAAGCAACACTTAGGATATCCATGCAGGATAAATTCAAAGATATTTAGGATGATTTTATGGTACCCTTAAAATACAAACCCTCTTTTCTATGTTAATTATAATAATTGCATAAAATAAGCTGTCAAAACAAAATATGTGATCTGTATTTCAGCCTATGTGGATTCTCTTTCATTACACTCTTTAGTTCCTCAAGTGAACAGGGAGAGACCTATGAATGATTAAGCAGAAAATTGGCAAATTTAGAAAATAAGGAGAGATTTTCTATTTGGTGACTAATTGGATAGACTATTCATTTCATGTGTGTTCTATATGATAGAATATTTATGTATCTACTGAATATTCATGTTTCCTAAAAGATAGTGTATGTTTTGAGAGAATATAGAATAGTACTGTTTATCAAGACTTTTAGTGTTCTATAAAGTTGGATGGGGACAATGATATTGACATTCTTAGGATATTGCCTCATAGAATTCCATTTCATTACATTGGGAAAACAATTTTTGAATACATGTATTGACATTCAGCAATGAAATGGATGTGTCAGCCTACCAGTCACAAGGAAATGAATTCTGCTATCAAACAGAATCAGCTTTAAAATATGCAGTTTACATCATCTTGCATTTATAACCCAACTTCTTGTAGTGGCTAAATAATAATTCATTTAAACTTCAGTTAAAGAATGTTGTAAGAATAAATAATCTGAAGGAATATTTATAATTTACATTTCTTTAAGAGAATTTGCTTCTCACAAATTCTCATTTTGTACATCTAATCCAAATAAAAAACATCAATCAACAGAAATAGAATGAACCTGTTACAGTTCAGATTATATGGAAAGCAAAATATAATGTGGAAAGAGACACTCTGAGTGAGGCCTGTCCCTCTTGCCTGTGACCCACAAATAATCCTGTGCTTAGGAGAGGTATGCTAGTATGGCCTCTGCAATGAGTTGATAAATATGGGCTCAATTCTTTCTCAGGGGTGCCTGGAGATAAAGAACATTTCCTAGCAGATGGTTGTCTGTTGGAATACTCCTTCCTCTTTTTCGCAGAGCATTGTGTAAACATTCACTGGAAACTGCTTGGCCAAGTATGTGCATTATTTTGCAGCAGCTGGCTCAACCCTGTGTTCACATCTGTTCTTGATGGGAAGGGAGTCATGTCCCTCACCTACATTACACAAGAGAGCTGAATATGGACAACAACTCTGCATCAGCTGTGGAGTAGGGCCCCCTGGTCATGGGGACCAAATCCCACTAATGAAGCTGAACTTTCTTTGTCTCTTCTCTTTCTGAGTTAATATTGTTCCATCCAGTGCCCGAGAAAGACATGTTTCCTTGATGACCTCGACATCTGCATATACTCTTTGTTCTCCTCCATGTGGTGAGTCTCCTTCCTTATAGGTGGTAATTGGTGTTTTGCCCAACAGTTTGCATGCCAACAAAGTACTCCATGGCATGGAGGAGATATAAGGATTCATCAGTTCATTCATCCCAGGGTGGTACCCACTCCCTGGGGAGTAATTCACTGAGGTGCTGGCTGCATGAGTGCAAGTGAGATGTAAGCAATATCCATGTGATCAATGAAATAATATGTGGTAGATGGGGGCAGAGAGACAGGTATGGATTATAGGAAGCGTAGGGAAATTATAACCAGGCTGCTGGACACTTGCACACTTCCATGACACCTGCTGACCCACACAGTGTTTCAATGATTTCAAATTACTCCCAAGGGGAGTTTTGGACCCTGTGTAGGAAATTCCACTGAATGAAGGCTGTTTTGAAGTCCAAAGTTAGTTAGACTTACTCAACACAGACCCATCTCAGCATTGCTTACAATGGAACCATCAAAATATTTTTCTGAAAGTTAAATGCATTAGTTAAAAGACAGATATGGGCAAAAGACAGGATAGTTTCATTGTGGTTGGTTTAGTACATCTGTTCAGACTCAGATTCCTCCTGGGGAAGCTAACCACTGATGCCCTGCTGCAGTATATTTTTTTGTCTGCATGGAGAAGATCAGCCAATAGGATAAAGATGGAGACAAACACATGTCATGCTTAGTCTGTAAGACTAGGAGCATAAGAATGATATCCCCAAAAGTGGGCAGTCTCAAAAAGTAAAACACCTGGAAGAATGTTCATGAGGTCATAACTGCCCTTCAAGTAAAGACACATGGCTACATCATCCCTTTCCTGGTCAGGATGTTGATGAGACAGTCCTGTCTTGGACAGCATTGAAAGCATTAATGAAATGTGGTCCTTCCCAGGGTAAGTCTCATTTATCCTTTCTATTATCCTCAGGGACATTAGTGAGTGAAGTGTTAGAAAAGATCCACCAAAGTGTCTTGTTTTGTGGTGGAATTAGCAGCACAACACCAGTCATTTTCATTGAGGTGGCCCAGAACATAGAAGCCCAGCAATTGGAAGCTGTGCCAGAAAGGCCATAAAAGAAGCACAAAGAACAACCAAGGAGAGACAAAGGAGGGAACAGGGCTGGCCCACCCACAGGGCAATGTGGTTTTGGTTAACAAAGCAGGGGATAGACAAAGCAGAATTGTATTGGGTTCATACAGAAAACTGCCAACATTTTGGGGCAAAAAGTGGTCCCTCTAAGTAAGAGATTAAGGCCCTTTTACCCTCCATAATAGAGCAGGGGGAAGAGGACTCACATACCTGGAAATGTCTACAACATTGCAGGGCTGACCAACAAGCACCAGGTGCATCCCAGGAAAAAGAAACATGTGGGTTGCTAAGGCCTCCTTGTGCATGGTCCAGGATGGTAAGAAAGACAATTCTGATGGTGAGCATGTTGAATCAGATAGGAAGGATGCTCCCCAACACCTGTACCCTCATCTTACTTGATAAAAAAGAATGTTTAGAGATGGGACCAAGGAAATGGTGGATCCCTGCCAGGAATCATAAGCCCTATGTCCCCATTAGGGTGGATGGGGAAAGGGGAGATGCAAATCATCATGGGTCTCTTATGTATACGTGCATAAGTGGTGAAAATCCCAAGCCTTTTTAGAGAAAGCAAAAAAGTGGATGGCAAAATTAATTCGTACAGATGGTATGGCTTAGTTCATGGAGAAAACTGTGAAACTCAAATGAGATTAATTTTGTCATAGACAAAAGCAATTAAAAACACATACTCTGGATATGGGAAAACCATTCTTATGCATAATGTGGCAGCTGGAACTACTATTGTAAATGTGGAGAAACACCTCTGGAAATTGTTATATCTCTGACTGGACTCCAATCAGATCTAGGTTCCTGGTTTACAGCAATAGACATATTCCCACCCACCAGCAAAGGGGTGAGAGAACACTGGAACAGAAAACAAGTAGCAAAAACATAAAGGTCATCAGGAAAGAACTTATTAGTTGGTGACCACATCTAAAAGTATTTTTCACTGAAGAGTTCACTGTAAAGAAAAACAGGCGCTGGAATGAATGTTGGGAAATATTAAGCTTTGATGATGTGGGGGATCAAGGAGTTCCCTCTTTAGGTCACAATTGCAAAATCCCATTTTCAGTATACCCCACTGCACTCTATTATCCTACTGGAATGTACTCCCCAAAGGTGGTTTGTGGTCTGAGCTGCAGTGGTATTATGGGAAAGTCTGCCTGTTTCCAAATTGGATGTGAGGCAGGTGTCTTCCTACTGAAAACTGGACATTCTGAAAATTGTACACTCTGAATATTGGCAGCCTGAAAACTGAACACTCCCTCTGTCTTCAAAATATATGTTTTTTATATCCCTATTTGGTGTGATTTCTATGTTCTTGTTGGCAAAAGTCTCTTTGCAATAAAATACTAAATGTATGGAATGACAGAATGACAGATTCTGGATACTGGGTGTAACAGTTTGGCAGTTTGATATAGTTATGAATTCCAAAAATAGATATTGGATTATGCTTGTAAACTGGTCTGTTAATCTGGACATGATTAAGTTATGATTACAGTGTGGACTGGGCCATGTCAGTAGGACATTGATCCCCACCTCTTGGTGGGTGGGGTCTCAAAGATAAAAAGACATGGCAAAGGACAGAGTTGGAGTTTTAATGTTGGAGTTCTGATGAGGAAGGAGAGAAGGCCCTGGGAAAAGAGATAAGCCAGTCACCTGACAGTTCACAGCTGGCCTTTTGGAGAGAGGCAGAGCCTAGAGAGCCTCATAGTCTACAGCCGAGCTTATGGAGGAAACAGGAGCTGAGCCTGAGAGAAATGGAGCTCCACAAAGAGAGGAACCCAAGAAGCCTGAATCCTGGCAAAAGTCAGCAGCTGTCTTGCTCCAACACATGGCAACAGACTTTGGTGAAGGAAGAAACTTATGCTTCGTGGCCTGTTAACTGTAAACTTCTACCCCAAATAAATATCCTTTATAAAGACCAACAGATTTCTGGTATTTTGCATCAGCACCCCTTTGGCTGACTAATACAGTGGGGAACCCTTTGGGCAATGGAACCACAATTCTCCATGACTGATGTGTTTTATTTTATTTAAATAGTTTCCTTTTTAATTCCTTTCTAAATTTTGATGGCAATATTAAATTGTATTTTAAGAGGTGTATTTATGAACCATAAGATTATTTCTAATATGTGTTTATTTTTGCATGATTGTTTTCATCCTGGCCATGAACATATGTTATAATACTAAGATAATAGCTAAGAATCATAATTTTGTGTTCTAGGTGTTTGAGTTACCATTCAAAGTTATTTTCTGATTGATTCAAATCTTTGTTTAGAACTGCATAAAAACAAAACTAGAATCAGCCAAAATAATAGATTGTCAGCAACAATATTTGTTGCTTAAATATATGCAAGTACTAATCTATTGAATTAATTTCACTTAATATTATTTCTAAAAGAATTCATCATTCAGTATAGTCAGGTTACTTCATAATTCTAAATTGTTATATATAACTTCAATAGTAAGCCTTCTTCAAAATTCTTGACTCTTTTCTGAATTGTGTGCAAATGGGTCCATATAAAGTATTTCATTTTGAAATATGAATTTTCTTATGTGAAATCCAGCTGAAGATTTTTCTTAATTAACTTTAGGACTGTTTTTTCCTCAACATAAGAATATTAAAGCTAAGGAATAAGTGATAACTAATATATGCCTTCATTCATGAAACCAATAAGAATTTAATAGAGTGTGATTTCTCACTTTCCTTACAAATGCTGCTGTATGAATAAATGACTTTGTGTGGTTTTTCATGAATAACAGCTCCAGCATGAATTATCTAGCACTCCATCCAGGGGCTTCATCCTCTGGTTAAGTCTTGTCTATCAGTTGGAAACAGTGGATGAAGACTCTCCCATTTTCATTATATTTATATTATTAATCCTGTCATGTTGTAAATCATCAGACCATCTACTAAAGGCTTTCCTATATACATAACATACCAATTCTCTCCAATATGAATTGGTTTATATTGATGAAGTAGTCAGGATGACAAAAATTTCTACCAGATTAATTCATTGTGTTTATTCAGAGTTTGGGTTTTCTAGTATGTCAAAGGATAATGCAAGGGCGGGAATCTCTTCCATATTCAAATCATTTATATTATAAGTTCCCTCATCTAATCTAAGGTCAGAACATTGACTGAAACCTTTCCTATACATGGCATTCATAGAGATTCTCTCCAATGTGTGTTCTTTCATGTTGTTTCAGGACAGACCAATAAGTGAAGGCTTTCCCACATAGATGACATTCATAGGGTTTCTCTCCTGTGTGATTTCTCTCATGCTGTCACAGTACAGAACATTGGGTGAAGTCTTTTTCTCCAGTGTGAGTCCTCCAATGTTGTCTAAGTCTGCAATTATAGGTGAAAACTTTCCCACATAGATGACATTTACAAGGTTTCTTTACAGTGTGAGTTATTTCATGTCTTCTCAAAACATAACATTGTGAAGGCTTTCCCAAATAGATGACATTCATAGTGTTTCTCTACAGTGTCAGTCTTTCCCATATAAATGACATTTATAGGGCTTCTCTCCATTGTGAGATCTCTCATGTTGCCTCAGGGCAGAATATTGAGTGAAGGCTTTCAAACATAGATGGCATTCATATGATTTCCCAATGTGTGTTTCATTGAACAGTTTAGGGCAAAGCATTAAATGAATGATTTATCAATTATATGACATTGATATGGTTTACTTCTATTGGAAACATGCTTTTGTTTATTATAAGGTGACTGGCCACTGAGGGCTTTTCCAAATAGATTGCTAAAGGAGGAATTCTTTCCCTTGTGAGTTAGTACATATTGAGTCACTCTGGATCTCTGAGTAAAATCTACCGGCAATTGACTACATGTAGTACAATTCTTTTGAGTATGAGAGTTATGCTTCTGAGAAGTAGAGGAAAAACCATAAAAGATTTCTCCATAAAAATCCATTCATATTCATATGAATACAACACTAATCACTCAGTGATAGTCTTCAATTTAAATCTTTCCCATGACAGTTACATTCCATTTCATTCACTTGTGTGCACAGATATATTCTCTTTTGTAGTATCCCAACTGCATATCTCTCATCAGCTTTGAAGACTTTATAATGTTTCAGATTATATGAGCCAAGTTTATGTAATTATATTGTATAAAAACCCAGGTTACACTTTTGTGTTCAAGTTAATTTTTCCTTAAATTCATACTATCAAAGACTTTTTCTGGATTAGCCCTTAAAAGAAACTTACAGTTAAATGATTGAACTGAATTCCCAATCTATTCCACCCCCAGGCATCTACTTCAAAGACCAGGGTACACCCCCATAGAACTTACCAATGACATGATGGCAGATGTGACTTTTCTGCAAATATATTGAATGGATAGTATTTTTTGTTTTTTAAAGGTGAATTTCCCTGCCTGAAACAACTGAAAAAATTACTTTCTAAACTAGCATTAGAAAAACGAAAATGTTGAAATTTCTCAGATGGCCCTGTAATTGTTTCAAATATGATACTTATCTGGGAAGAATATCAAATTAAGGGATACTCTAGGCAGTAGAAAACTTTATAAACAGTGAAAATTAGAATACATTTTCAAGGTTGAAATATAAGAAAATTATTAAAAAGATTTTATGTTGAGGAGGTAAAAAGAGGGAAAATCACCTAAGAGGAAGATCAGAAAAGAGCCATTAAGTTGAAATTTAAATTCAATAGTATATAAATATCCATTTCCTCAAAACAAAAGACACTTGAATATAAATAATATGTGAACAGAACAATGACCTCACCTGAGGAAAATTTCACCAATACTGACACACTATATTTTACAAAAATAACTCACTTTAGGAAATCTCCAGTTGATATGTTCAAGAACCTAATCAATTCCTGACCAGTATTCTCCTTTACATGAAGCACTCTTTCCTAGAGAGCACCTGAATTCAGATTTTGGAAAAATCGAAGTCCTTCTCTCCAAAGTTCGCCTCCCTGCTCCAACTTAGAATGTCCACCTGATTTGCAGACTTGATGTCCTGGGTGTGAGGGAAAGTTAATGAAATCTTGAGCTCTGAACAGTTAACAAGCTATTTTCAAGTTCAGGGAAGTTGACTGATTTAGTTTCCTTGTCTACTTAAGCAAATACCACAAAAATTGTTGGCTTTAACAATGAAAATTTATTAGGTTATGGTTTTGAAACCAAGAAAATGTCCAAATCAAGGCATCATCAAGGTAATGCTTCCTCCCAAAGACTGGAATTCTGAGGTTGGCTGCTGTTGATCTTTGGTGCATAGCTTGTCATATTGCAAAGTATGGCAGTGTCTCCTTTTCTCTGTTCTCTTCTGGGTTTCACTAGATTCATCTTCTTTCTTCTGATGGCTCTCTGTGTGTCTGAATTTTATTTTCTTATAAAATATTCCAGTATCAGAATTCAGTCCCACCTGAATTATGTCAGACACACCTTATCTAAAGTAACTACATCAAAAGTCCCTGCTTACAATGGGTTTACAGCCACAGGATGCATTAGACTTAAGAACATATTGTTCTAGGGTACATACAAATTCAAACCACCACATTCTACTCTCTGGGCACAAAAAAGGCATGTTTCTATATGCAAATACACTCATTACATCACAATATCTCAAAAATCTTTAGGTCATTTCAGAAACATGCTTAGTACAAAGTCAAATCAAAATAAGCTATGAGTTTGGTCATTCCTGGGGCTCAATTCCCATCAATACCTGGGAAACCTAGAAAACAAGTTTTCTTCTTCCAATATACAATGGAGGGAGAGGAATAGGATAAATATTCCAATTTCTATAGGGAGAAGTTATAGGGAAATAAAAGGTCATAGGTCCCAAACAATTCCAAAACCTTGCAAGGTATACTCAACTAAATTTCAAGGTCTAAGAGAAATCTATGGAATGATGTTTTCTCCTCTGGGACTGAAGAAGTAGCAGTGCTACCCTTCCAAAATCTTGTGCAGCAGTCATGCTCTGAAAACACCAGGGTGAAGGCCACATTCTCTGAGAACACTGAGATGGTGGCCAGAACCTCCACAACCCCCGGGAAATAAGTGTAACCATCTCAGAGGAATGTGTTGGCAGCCAGAGTATCTGAAATCTTGAGGGAACAGATTCCAATCTTTCAGAACAGTAGAGGAAACATTCTTCCTGATCAATGGGGCAGCAATCCAAGTGCTGGAGCAGACTCATCTTTTACACAAACAAGGATGGACTTGCTATCCCAAAGATGACTTTGGTCCATATCTCAACATCCATTGCTCTGCCCTTTAAGTGATTTTTCCTTCAATCTCTCCCTTTTAATCCAGGCTGGCTGTAGTAACATTCCTATAGATATCACAAATAAACTATCCAGTTTTGGCTCTAGCACACAGAAGTCCAAACTATCAGGATTTTCTACAGATCCTTGCTAGATATCAGCAACTCTAATCCTGACTTTATAAAACAGTGACAATTAGAATTCTCTAGGGACCTACTTTACAGAAGTTTAGAATTTTCCAAACCATCAATTTCTGGTTTCTTTACCCCAGGAGTTCAGTTTTTAGCTTATCCCATTCCTCTCAAATATTACTATGAGCTTACAGGGAAACTAGGCTGCACTTTCCTCACTAAGTTTGGAAATCATCTTAGGTAAATACGAAAGGGCATCACACTCTAAGTCCACTTTGTATCCAACATCAAAACTCAATTATATCAAGTTCTCCACCAATTTCAAACAAGGATCACCATTCCTCCAGTTTCTGATAATATGTTCATCATTCCCTCCAAAGGCCTCATCAGATATATCTTTAGAGTCCATAATTCTACCAATGGTCTCTTCAATGCAATCTAGGTCTTTTCTGTCAAGCAACCCACAATTCTTCCAGCCTTGACCCATTACCCAATTCCAATGCTTTTCCCATATTTTTGGTATTTGCAATAGCAGCACCCCAGTCTCCTAGTTCCAAAATTCACTTTAGCTTTTTAGGCTGCTTCAGCAAATACCATGAAGTGTGTTGACTGAAACAATGGAAATTTTTTGGCTTATGGTTTTGAGGCTATGAAAATGTTCAAATCCAGGCATCATCAAGGCAAAACATTCTCCCCATGACTGTGGTGTTCTGGGGCTGGCTGCTGGCAACCCTTGGTCCTTAAGTCACATGACAAGGCACATGGTGTCATCTCCTGATCGCTTTCTTCTCTTTAGGATTTCATTGATTTCCATTTCTTACTTCATATGGCTTCCTCTCTCTCTCTAAATTTTATTCTTTTGTAAAGGACTATAGTAATAGCATAAAGACCCATCCTGAGGTGGGACACATCTTAGTCAAAGTAACCTCATCAAATATTCCTACATACAATGGTTTCACATGCACAGGAATGGATTAGATTTAAGAACATGTTTTTTGAGGTACATACAGCTTTACACCACTGTAATGACTAAAGAAATATAAGGGAAACATTGAAGGTCAACCAAGGAAAAAATACCTGGAAGACAGAATATTGACAATTCTTCATCATCAAATGGTTAACTCGACATTCTGTTCAAATACAGTGAGGACCACTAGTTATTGATACCCTAGTTCAAAGAGATACTGCAGAAACTTCTGTATTTTCAAAGAAGGATAAATTCTGTTTCCACTAAAGTTTATTTTTTTCAAAAAGAATTCAACATAAGTTCTTCCAAACCATATTATGTGGAAAACAATATGCCTGTTGTTTTTATTACTATAGCTGAATTCGCATGAATTCCCTGGAACATAATTATTAAGGACATATATAGTCTACTTATTTATTCTTTCAGAAAATATGCATTGAATTCCCAACTCTGCTGAGTGTTGAACATTGAGTAGAAGAAAAACATAAAATGTGTGTTCAAGAAGATTACATTCTAGTGGGGTGGAAATAAGATACAAAAAGAAAGTAAACAAACAGATTTCTTATAGGTAGTTATACATATTATAAAATAATATATTATATATAGAAAGTATATAAAATAAAATAAAGAAAAATGTAAAACAATATTGACAAGTAATTTTTTTGCATCTTAAGAAAATAAAGGAATTCATAGATAGGTAAATTTTAGAGACTAACCCAGTGAGACCAAATGACAGGTATTCTCTGGCATCACATCTCTCAATAGTTTTCTCTGGGATAAGTCCAGCAAGGCCCACTCTTCCTGGCTGAAGATGACAATTAGATCTTTCAAGTTTACTAAGTCCTATAAATACCATGGACATTCAGGTTCAGAGGGGGCCATCTCTACAAATGTCCAGAATATAATGTTTGAGAACAGCACTAAGTAAGTGGTGACTGTTTATAGAAAATTCACACAGAGTTTTAGTTTCAAGTTAGATCATTCTCAGTGCTGAATGGTCATCTGCATTTCACACACAGAAACACATGCACATACTGAATATTTAAAATTCTATTATAGAGGGGGTTGTGTGAAGATTTCAATGGGCTAACATGCAGAGCTGAAAGCTTTTACAAAAACAATGGAGAAAGAGCCAAAATCTGTCTGATGGACCTGCTTTGGTTGTCACCAGACCAAAACAGTGCTACACAATAACCAGGAGGGTGGGGGACAGAAAATCTAAGAAGCCAAAATGACAAATGTGAGTTACCAAGCGCCTGTGGTGGCCGGGAAGGGCACCCCCACCCCAAGATATTAAGCTATGGTAAAACACCTGGCTCACTACAGCCCACTGAGAAGGGACCAGACATCTTCCTCCCTGTCAGCTGTTTCAAAGGAAATGGGAGGGGAAGTCAGGGGGCCTTTCCTTCAGTGGATTCAGCCAGCAGAGCCTGCTTTGAATTTCCAATCTGAATATTTAACTCAGGAACACAGGAAAGCCAAGACTGAAACACCTCCAAGGAAAGCTACACTCACTAGCACCATCTGCTGATGGTTTTTGAATAGTAGAAAAACTATGTTCTCTGTACCTAACCCCTGGGAGAAAAATCTGTGCCCCACTAGTGAGTCACTGGCCTGATTTTGAAAACTTAAGCTGGGCAATTTTAAAGACTGAGAATAAGTTGAATCAAATATCAAAGAAGAGCTGTGAATAAAAATAATAGGCAAGAGAGAGAAATTGGACATCAGAGTAAAT
Source organism: Cabassous unicinctus (assembly GCA_029593785.1). Taxonomy (NCBI): domain Eukaryota; kingdom Metazoa; phylum Chordata; class Mammalia; order Cingulata; family Chlamyphoridae; genus Cabassous; species Cabassous unicinctus. The sequence goes on along the minus strand of JAQZBX010010261.1, from coordinate 30,629 downwards.
TCACCAACATATTCAGATACCTAGACATCAGCAAAAACTTCACAAGCCATACTAGGAAAGGAAGAGATGGCCCAGCCAAAAGAACAACCCAAATATTCTGATGAGATATAAGATTTAAAAAAAATAATCAGTGATTTAAAAAAATGCTCCTAAATCATTTCAAGGAATTTAAAGAAAATATGACTAAAGAAATAAAGGCTATTAAGAAGACACTGGGAAGGCATAAAGAACAATTTGAAAGCCTTAACGTTACAGACCTTATGGGAATGAAAGACATGATGAACGAGATTCAAAATACACTAGAGGCACATAAGAGCAGATTTGAATTACTTGAAGACAGCATTAGTGTCTTCTAAAACAGAAATTCTGAATTGGAAAATACAGAACAGAAAGAGAAGAGAATTGGAAGAAATGGAAGAGTCTCAGGGAACAGAAAGACAATGTGAAACACAAAAACATTCATATATTGGTGTCCCAGAAGGAGAATAGAATGGAAAAGGGGCAGAAAGAGTGTTTGTTTGTCTGTCTGTATTTTGTTTATTACTATTATTGAAATAATGAAAATGCTTTAATAGGGATTGAAGTGATGAATACACAACAATGTGATTAAACCAAATACCATTGGCTGTACACCTTGGATAAATTGTATGCTTTATTAATATGTATCAATAAAATTGATTTGTTTAAAAATATATACTACAAATAAAGAAAATTAGTGACCACACTCTAATGAATAGAGATGCAAAATTTCTCAAAATTCTTGCAAAACAAATTCAAGAGCATATTGAAAGAATTATTTATCGTGATCAAGTGGGTATTATTCCTAGTATGCAAGGTAGTTCAACATAATAAAATCAATTAACATTATACACCAAATTAAAAAATCAAAGGCAAAAATTACATGATCATCTTGATTGATGCAGAAAAGGTATTGGACAAATCCAGGACATTTTGGTAGTGTTCCTATATACAGTAGTAATGAGCAATTTGAGGAGTAAATAAAAAATAATCCATTTACATTAGCAACAAAAAGATTCAAATATCTAGTAATTACTTTAACCAGGTGTCTAAAGGATCTGTATTCAGAAAACTACAAAACACAGCTAAAAGAAATAAAAGAAAACCTAAACAAATGGAGGAACATTGTGTGGTTCATGTACTGGAAAACTAAACATTATGAAGATGTCAGTTCTACCCAAACTTATTTATATTTTGAATGCAATACTAATAGAAATTTCAACAGCTTACATTACAGAAACAGAAAAGTCAATTACCAAATTTAATTGGAAGGGAAGGGGATCCTGAATAACCAAAAACATACTAAGAAAGAAGAGCAAAGTTGAAAGATTCACACTTCCTGACCTTGAAGTATATTATAAATCTACAATGGTCAAAATAGCATAGTATTGACATAAAGATAGATACATTGATTGATCAATGGAATCAAATTGAGAGGTCAAAGACTCTCATGTCTATGGTCAACTGATTTTTGATAAGCTTACCAATTCCTCTTGTCTGAGAAAGAACAGTTTCTTCAACAAATGTTGCTGGGAAAACTGGATATCCATAACCAAAAGAATGAAACGGAACCCCTATATCACTCTCTATACAAAATTCATCTCAAAATTTAAGAAGTACCTAAACATAAAAGTCAGTACCATAAAACTCCTGGAAGATAATATCAGGTAGCTTCTATAAGACCTTGTAGTAGGTATGGGTGTCTTAAGCCTTATACCCAAAGCATGAGTAACAAACGAAAAAATGGTAAATTGTACTTCCTCAAAATTAAACTCTTATGAACCCCTTAGGACTTTGTGAAGAGGGTAAAAATCTAGCTTATTCAATGGATGAAAATATTTGGAAGTTACACATTTGACAAGGGTCTAATATCCATGATATATAAAGAGATCCTAAAACTCAAAAATAGAGAAGTGACCAGATTAAAAATGGGAAAAATGATGAATAGATAAAAAAAATTGTGGCATATGCACACGATGTAATATTATGCAGTGGTAAGAAGAAATAAAATATTGAAGCATATGACAACATGGATGAACCTGGGAGATGTTTTGTTAAGTGAAGCAAGCCAGATACAGAAAGACAAATACTGTATTATTGTGTTATTATGAACTACATATATTGTGTAAATGCATGAGGTTAATAATGAGAATATAGGTCACCAGGAAATAGGAGGGAAGAGAGGAGAAAGTGGAGGTTTAATCTGTGCAGAATTGGTAAAAAGGCTTCTTTTGTAAACCTTTGGAAATAAATAGAAATGGTGAAAGCATATAATGATGTTTGTAACTAGCAGTTCTATTGTATGGGTATGACAGTGCTTGAAAGGGAAAGTCTAAAGCCATGTATATTACTAGAAGGAAAGTTAAAAACTATAACATGGTATGGTATATGACAGTAAAACCTCATGTAAAACATGAATATGGGTGTTATTGCATATGTAAGACTGTTTTTGCAAAATATGAATACAAATATAGTAGTGAGGAGGAAAAAGAATAGCAGATATGTACAGCAAGGGAAACTCACAGAAAATGAGAGTTGAGTTTTGTTTGTTTTTTGGTTATTATTATTATTGGAATAATGAAAGTGCTCTAAGCATGAGTGAAGTGATGAATGTACAAATATGTGATTACACCAAATACCATTGATTTTACATTTTGGATGGATTTATGCTTTATTTATATGTACCAATAAAATTGATGTGTTAAAAAGAATGGGCAAAAGACATGAATAAATATTTTTCTAAGGAAGAAATACAAATGATGTAAAGCATATTAAAAAAATGTTCAACATCACTGGTTATTAGGGAAATGCAAATCAATGCATAGTGAGATATCATTCCACTCCTATTGGAATGGCCACTATTAAAAAACAGAAAACTGCAAATGTTTGAAAGGATGTAGAGAGATAGGAACACTTATTCACTCTTTGTGAAAATATAGAATGGTACAGGCGATGTGGAAACTGGTTGTTCCAATGGAAGTTAGGTATAGATCTGCCATGTGACCTAGCAATACGACTACTAGATACATACCTAGAAGGTGTGAGAGCAAGTACATGAGAAAACATCTGCACACTGATGTTTATAGCAAATTTTTCACAATTGCCAAAAGATGGGCACATCCTAGGTGTCCATCAAGTGATAAATGGATAAACTGTGGTATATACACAAGATGGAATATTATTCAGCTGTAAGAAGAATTGAAGTCCTGAATTATATGACAATACTGATAAACCTGGAGGACATTATATTGAGAGAAACAAGCCAGGCCCAAAGGGCAAATATTTTATGATTTTGCTATTATGAACTAAATATAATGAACAAAATCCTGGGATTAATAGCTAGAATATAAGTCATAGGGAAGAGTATGTGTTAAGAAAATGGAAAGCTGAGGTTTGATCAGCACAGACTTGGTAGAAAGTTGTAAATGTTTGGAAATGAATAGAAGTGGTGAAAGCACATAGCACATAGGATTTGTAATTAGTCGTGCTAAAATATGAATATGATAATGGTTTGTTTTTGTTGTTTTTCTTTATTTAGAGTAATGGAAATGCTCCAATATTGATGTAAATAATGAATGCACAGCTCTGTGATTATGCAAAATATCATTGTACACTTTAGATAAAGTGTATGGTTTATAAACAACAACAAAAAATAGTGTGAGTTGGGGAAAATACCAAATGTAAGATATGGACTATAGTTAGTAGTAATACTTTCATGATGCTCTTTCACAATTTGTTACAAATGTTTCACAATAATGTTTCACAAGGTATTGGTAGTGGGTGATGTATAGAAGGACTGCATGAGGCTACCCATGTTTGTTTTACAATTTCACAACTTTTACTATTAAAAAATCTATTACAAAAGAATATCACATGACATGGGGTGTGATATTACCTTGAAATTTTGTAATAAATTGGTCATTATAACTTCCAAGTGGTGTTATAAAATTTGCACTTCAGCATTCATAAGTAAAACACCTTTTTCCACCAATTTCAAGTAAATTTACAGACTCATAACAAGGCATGCAATATCTATGACTTGCCACATTTGTATCATAACTATAGTTAGATTATTCCTCCAGATGGTCTCCTATCTCATCTATGAAATCATTTCACAACCTCTTATGAGTTTTGAAAGAGCCAATGAGCTTATGCATAAAATGCTTCCTATCTAAACATAAGTGAAAGGCCTATTATTCATTAAAATGCCAGAGAACATTGCAGAATGTCCACTATTCCACAAAACCAAACAGGTATCATGCAGAACTTAGGATCAGTATTGCTGCCTCACTCAACTCTACATAACTCAGGTGTTCATTAAAAGGTACAGAGAGTTCAGCAGGACAAACCACAGACCCCCGAGACTGCTCTGTACTCTAGGATAGTCCTAGCCTGACCATTCTAAGGATATGAGGCCTTCCAATCTCAACTTGGTGCCTCCAAATACCCATGTTTATTGTATCTCTTGAATATTCACCACCTATTGATCCACTCTGGTCTCTCCAATTTTAATTCACAGGCCATGAATTTTACTCTATATCCTATAATCTTTTTCCTGAATGCTCTCCAATTTTAAAGAAACAATACTTCTTACAATTACTTCCATTTACAATGTTTGAATAAATCTTATCTATGAAATTGGAAATTGGACAATTGAGGCCAAATGAGTAACATGAATTTAAATATCTTGTTTGAAGTTTTCAAAGTGCAAATATATATGAATAATTTAAGAAATTAGAAATTGGAGGAATTAAATGATTCCTCTATTCCTTCTATTAGCTAACCTTAACTTTTGCTCCTATCAACAATGCACAGCACTGCCTGCTAGCATCCATAAAATTGCATTGATTGAATTCAACTGCTGAAATGCCAGCCTCATTACTGACTATAAACTTCAACTCTTACTCATCTCTATCACCAATGTTCACTGCATCCCAAAGCCAATTGCAGACATTAACATGATTAATGAGTGCTTTACTTCTTCATTGAGGAAATGGGCTGGATAAGAAAAATCCTCTTATCTCTCCAGTCAATACAGAGCCTTAATATTGTCTGGAACAAATCTGTGTAATGTTGGAAAGGAGATTATTTATTGATCAGCCCCTAACATATCCATCACCATTCAAGATGCCTGGATAAACTGAATGGCAAGCTCAGATACCTGAATATTTCATACACGAGCTTAGAATATCTATGCCAATAGGATGAACATCCTATCTGCTGACAACATATGGGTAATTCCAGGAGAAAGAATTCCCTGCTCATCAGTGGTTGTATTGTCAATAGTGCAACTGACAGCTGACTCCCTCTGGGTTTTCACTCACAAGCAGATAAGCAGTAGGTGAACAAAGTTGAGAATGGAGAAAGAAGCTGTGAGACTCTGGTCTCATCCCCAATTTTCAGACCCACCTGTCATGAATACCAACCCTTCACCTGAAAGTATCCCCAGGCCAATCAACAGGAACATGAAGTGTGCTGCATGAGGAATAGGGTGAGGACCTCCCCTTCCAGGGTCAAGGAGAAGGACTTAGCTACCCTGAATGAATGAGAAGATATGAATATTTTCATTGTACAGATAAGGACATTAAAATCATTGAGTTTTATACATTCATGAGCCCATGGTGTTCAGAGATTTTCAATTCCCTCCCTGATTCTTAAATATTGGGTCTCCACCTCCAGAAAAACCACTCAAATTTCTCAGATATGAGTGTTCTTGGCTTAAGAAACATCAAGCCCAGCCCACTGGACTCTCACTCCCTTCCTGCTTTACCCTATACTTGTCCTAAATCATTTTGGATCTTCCACATGGGATGTTAAACTATCATTTTCTCAACTCTGTATTCTTGATTTTGTCCCACTGGACTTGGCTATCACCCTGAGTAGTGAAAAATGTAGTTCATTAATGGGGTTGATGAATTGCAGGCCTTTTTTCATTTAAAGAGACCAATGGCTACCATGATGCAAATCTAGCACTGAAAATCCTCTGTGTCAGAAAATATTAGAAGTACGTAAGTTATAATGTCTCACAATTCTCAGAGATTAGGAAGGCCAGATAATGTAGAATGAAGAATATGGGAGAAAATAAATTTTCACAATATGATATTTTCATAAAGTGGCAACTGAAATCTTATCGTATATTAATCATCCTCAGCTGTAACATCCCTGCATTTCACAATTTATAAAAGTAAAGGACCATGTATACGGTAAATTCTCCCCTACCACACTGTTAATAAGTACATGGATTTCATGGGCAAATGATATTGTCAGAAACAGAAGTCAGATTAACTTACCCATTTGTACCTGAGCCCAGAAAAACAATGGTTGTCTTAATTTTTTTTGGATATTTACATATTTGTTTTTTTAAGCCTCACAGTAATCTGCTGATTAAGGCTATTTACCTATTTAGCAAATTCAGTAAACAGAGGTTCAGAAATCTTTAGTAATGTTAAAAATTACATTGCTAGAAAAACACAGCCAGAGTTTTTCTGCCTGTCTCCTCAGTTTAGAATTCTTAAGGCTTGCACCTAGGTTTTAGCTGCAAGGCCACTTATCATTTTGATAATAAGAAAGTCTCCACCCCATTGTCAAAATCTCCTCTTCATATTCTTTCTTTACACAATTACACCCCCTTTGCAGTTTCTCTTACCATACCTAAAGCTTCTTAGAATTGAATTCACTGTCCAGACATAGCTTCTAACTTACCTGATGTTTAATGTCCAGTATATTCCACATAAATTCATTTCAATAGAATCATACTGAGAATATTTCTCATGTCTTTCTGAGTATTTACCACATCTGTCTCCAATAGGAGTGACTCCAATTACCTGCCTTGTCCTTTACCACATGGACATAGAACCTAAGATGTTGATCCAGATCTAAACACAGAGTTCCTTTCTTTCAAGCCATTCATGTAATTTATCATTATACATTTAATTGTTTCTTTGTTTGTCCTTCCTAATGTTATATTTGCATAAAACTATTCCCTTAATGATTTTAGGGAAGTTTACCTTTGAAAAGTTCTAATGAATTATGAATCTAGAGAAAATGTATGTCCACAGTAACCTAACTTAACCTCAGACAGCTGGGCCTAAATGCCTGCAGTAAAATCCAATGATTATACTCTGATTAACAAAATGATTTAAAAATAAATAAGGACTGCTTCCTAGTATTTAAAATTTTCTTCCATATTCCCAACTCAAACAGACCAAAAATGCAAGGAAAGCAAGACTTAATGATCATGTTTCATGCTCAGAGCATCTTTCTTGCTCTAGGAAATGGATTGTTTTCATGGAGGGCTCTCTTTTTATGCAGCTAATAATGTCATTAGTACTGTAATCTAGAATACATACCCTGATTAAATCAGATGACAGTGAAGATACATCTAATAAGAATATGGCTTCTTTAACAGTCTTTACCGTCAAATTAGAGAATTCATGTAGATGAAATTAAGTAAATTACTATCCAGTTTGAGGAAGTTAAATACGTTTTCTTGTGCATACACAGAGTTAAATCAAAGATACAAGTATGCTAGATGTGCTTTTAATTTAAATTGAGTACCAAGGTCTTTCCAATTAAAATGTATAAATGATAATTTCTGGGTATCAGCAAAGATTGCTCTCCATGGAAAAACACATGTGATTAGGGAGGGGATCCTTAGATTCACTCAAAATGATTGTGATGCTCCAAGTCCACCTAGAGCTACTCAACAGCACTGGCCCTGCTGGTCATTTGTCACAGAAGCTGGCAAGTGCAAACAGAAGCTGACAAGGAGCTCAACCTCCCCTACAGAGAATCCAGACATTGTTCAGGTTGATTTGATGCATCTTTTGATTGTGAATCCCATGTGATAGGGTGACCCAGTGACTATCAATCAAAGATGGACAGGCAGAAAGTGCCTTCTATTCTCAGGTCTCTTCACAGATATCTGTGTGCACTCAATAAGTAGATGGGAGTAGATGTTTGCAAAGACTTGTAGATTCTCTGATGCCTTTTCTGACTCCTTCCTCCTGAATAATGGGGGAGGGTTCTGTCAGAATGGAACACTAAAAAAACCAATGAACCTCTAACCCTCAAACAGAAGCCAGGCAGAAGGGGCTACACTGCCCACAGCAAGAGACCTGAGACCTAGAGCTGTTGGAGGGCAGCTTTTCCTGAGGAAGAGCAGCCCCAGGAGACCATAGGCTGTGGCACCTCCTCCCTTACCCTGGCCCAACAGTCACTGCTGGGACACACACATTCTGCCAGAAATGATTGTAACCCCTTCCCATGGGGAATCAAATCCAGTGGGGCTATGCTGTCCCACCCAGCAGAACCTGAGCAGGGGGAGCCCCAGGGCTGGGGTGTTACTACCTTGGCCAGCTGGGATTTCCAATTGGAGTCTCAGTGTAAAGGGAGGATTCCTTGTCAGAGACTGATTGAGATAGTCTCCTCTCCTAAATGTGGGCCTCTGCTGGGTAACTCTCACTTCACCATTGGCCACTGGAAGCCCAAAGATGCAACAAAAATTGTTCTCTGCCATATCAGATTGCACTAGCTATAGTGTATATATCTTCATGATGTCTGCTCTCAGGAGCCTTCCAGTTGTGTAGGTGAAACTCCTCAGATGCCAATGACTTCCTCCATTTCCTAGAGTAGCTTCAGGACCTGGCACTTCTGTCTTTGAGGGGAAAGTACAGCTGTACCTGTGATTCATTTAACAAATCATGTCTGTGGATGACTATGCCATATCACAAAGAGGCTAGGCTGATGGGAGCCAGGGTTAGTGCTCTGCCCTTCAGCTGTCCTGAAGAGGCCACCATGGGTGTCTGGGTGACACCTGAAGCCCTGATGAAATGGGGGATAACTGAGAAATGTCCACAACTGAAAACTCAGAATTGACCCACAATTGATCTTGACCTCCCCATTTTAGAAGTAGCCAAAGGATGATATTCAAAATCCTTAACAAAGTGGAGGCTTGAAGCTGGGGAAAGGCCCTGGAGGCTCAGGACAGGGCAGAGGTTAACCTTTAGGTCCAGATCATGAGGAAGCCCAGAGTGGACACTCAAAAGTGAGTTCAGGGCAGGGACAATACCACCTCGATTGGAAGGGCTGCAGTGTTTAATTGATAATGCTGTGTCCTGCATGCCTGTGGGTCATCATCCTTAGTGACCACTTCCTTTTCCCACCACTGACATGTCTTATATTTCAACTATCTCCAGCAGACAGGTTCCTATCTTCTGGGCATAACCACAGTGCAAGACTTAGGACAAACACCACCGCCATCTAAAGGGCTGTGAGCTCTAAGGGCTTGGAGCCTAGTGTCTCTTTTAGTATATGTCAGCAACGACATGACTGAGTGTGTAAACTGGTGAACTGCCCAGGCAGTGGACCTGGGAAACAAAACATCACCTAAGCCAGTGAGGAAAAGAGTGAGTTCTCCTTCCATTGTAAGAAATAAGGACATTGATCCAGAAACCAGGACTCACTGTGAATGATCAGGGCCCAGTCAGAGAGAAGCAGCCTCCAAGGACCTGTCAAAGAGGCTGGCAGCCTTCTCAGGAATTTCTTGGTTAGTACAAATTGCTTAAGGAATCAGGGATGCTAGAAATCCCAATTCACAGAGAGGAGTAAAGCTTAAGAAATGAGGTCAGTTGTGGCTTTGGAAGCTGCATCACAAATATTCCCCCAGAATGAATGTAGCAGAAAAAGGAATTCTGAGCTTGGAGTCCAAGATCCCAGAAAGATTCAAACCTAAGAGAAAGGATGGACCATGGGAACCCTAGAAGGGGATTGAAGATGCACAATACTTCCTGCCCTTAGGCCATTTGCTAATAATCTTCCTCTGGCCTTTTACTCTGCACATTGTAAGTTTTGATATTTTTTGCATTCCTCAATTCCCCCTGCCCCACTTATTGCTGATGCAATTCCAGAGTTCCTCTTTAAAACCACAAGTTCCTAACTGGTGGTCATAGAAACTTCTGCTCCCGAAGCATAACATATTCCCTCTTCCTTCAAAGCTGTAAAGAGGAAGCCACTTTTCTAGGTCAAGAAATGGCCCTTGTTAATGTGATTTTTACTGATACCCACATTTTTTGTTTTTTTAATTATAATTTAACTTTATTTTTTACATTTAATAATTGAAAATATAAACAATATAAAATAAAAATATAGCCATGTTTTAGAGGATGTTGCTATGCCCTGTGATACCTCCTTTAAACTTAAATTCCAGGATTCTGATGGCCTGTCTCAGCTATGCACTGCACTGGCACATGGCAGTTGCTCCACAAACATCCAGAGAATGAGGGAGAAAAACAGAAAACATTGTACTGTCCCAGACCTACCTAGGCCCTCATTGCACCTCAACCTCTAGCTTGAGTGCAATGTGCTGACTTATTCTCAGCAAGTGGTAGGTGGATCTCTTTCTGCTAACACTATTCTCCTGGTGGGCAGAGGAACAGCCTAGTCAACATCCATAGGCAGCTGAGCACCCATAACTGAGGTCCCAGGAAGACTTCTGAGCCAGTGTCTCACCAAACCTGATTGTCTTGACCATCAATTGTGGGATGGGGGCAGGCAGGGATGGGGCAAGAATGACCTAGAAGTAGTGGTAGTAGGGATGGATTCTCCCAAAGGCTGCCTCTGAGACCTCAGCCTCCCTTTTCTGTCCAGGATACCATCTATAGCTCTCTTTGACACTTTTGCCCTTACAGGGGGGAAGCCCCTAGGATTAACCTTTGAGTGGAAACCATCATATATGTTGGACAAAAGGTACAGCCTTGCCCTTCCTAATTCAGAGGCCCCACTCACATTCCCAACTGCTCAGTAAAGCCTGGAGCCCTCCTACCTGACCCAAAGTGCACTCCCCTTATCAGTTGGTTATCAGAGACCTGCCTGTCATCACAGGGATGACTCCACATAGAGTTCTTCTCCCCAGATTAGAAACAGAACATTGCCCTGACTTCCAGCCCATGATGAAAAGAGATGGGATGATGGCTCCACAGCTGCAGATTAACATCTGGGCAGATGATCACCACCTCAACACTCTCTTTCCCACCCTGCCAGCCATGAGTAGGCTGTGAACATGAGCCCACAAGTCTTCCAACATCCTACAAAACCAGCTCGTGTCAAGGATCTGTCCACTAAAATGCCCCTTCCAACAGCTCAGCATTCCCTAACTCAAACACACTAGGAGTGGGAAGTGCTGTGTGGCTGCCCGGGAAGGATCAGAATATTTGCCCATCTTTCATTGCACTGCCTTGTGACAACTGTCTTACCTTTCCGTGATTCCTGGTAAATGGCCAGAGCCTTCTGTGGTGGGCATTGAACCAATTCCATTCCTGCAGCTTTGAAAAAGGCTCTGGCTTCCTGTTTTCCTGAGGTGAAAGCCTTGAGATGTTGTGAAACAATAAGAAAACACCTTGTTCTCACAAGTATCTCTTCTCAAGTGAGTTGGGTTGGGGCTGCCTCTAGAATGTGCATGCCTGGTTACCAGCGTTCCAAGTTCTGTTGGGTTATAACTCCAAGGATTGAGGTTACTTCTTGGGGTCATGTTACCTGTCCTACTTCCTTCGATAAAACATCTTCTAAGCCTGATGCTTCTTTAGCCTCCTCTCTCATGTCATCAATTTAACTCTACAGTTGGGCAAACACTGTCCTCCATTCAGTGCCTGGGAAAGACCTGGGAAATTCAGGATCCCAGTATTGAAGAGATAGGGCTGGTTTCAGGCCTGTATCCTTTTCCTGACATATTTGTGAACCTGGACAAGACATTGTGTCTCCTGGGCCTCCCAAGTCTTCTCACCAGAACCATAAGGATCATTCTAGCTTCCATACCCTAGGGATTTTAGTAAATGTATATGGAATAAGATCTATAAAACTCATGAGCTAATGTGACAGATCACTAATACATGAACTTTAATGATGGAAGATGTGCATGAAGGAATGGAAAGCAGCAGGTATTTCATCTCAAAACAGGACTGGCTCTTGATGATGTGATCATGGAAAAGTAACTTATCTTCTTGGTTTCATTTCCCAGTCCCCAAAACAATGACCTTGAAATTCAATAAAAATCAGATATCTCCATCTGAATCAAAACCCTTCAATGGCTACCCATTATATTTAGAGTCAGATTAAGTGCCTCCTTTTATTTTGTGCTGTGGAAAGCCTCCAAATAGCTTCCAAGGATTTCTGCCTCCCTGTATACATGTACTTATCAAATCTCTTCCTCTTGGACTTAGTGACTCTTCTTATCAATAGAATATGGTCAAAGTAATGATGTATCATTTCCAAGATTGATAAACAAAACACCTGTGATTTCTGTCTTGCTAAACTGCTCTTTTGCTATCCATCTCTATCTCTATCTCTCCATCTATATTCTCTAACATTCTCATATATATCACTTTGTAGAAACAGGCTATGATGTTCAGAGGCCCATAATGAAGAACTGAGGGAGGGCCCAGATAACAGACAGAAAGGAATTCAAGCCCTCAGTCCAAACTGCCAATAACACATGATTGACTTTGGAAGCAGATCCTTTCCAAGTTAAGCCTCATTGGGGACTACTCCTTAGTCTGGAAGAGATATTGGAGCAAAATCACACAGCTTAGCCTTGCCTGAATTCTTTGTTCATATATACTGTGCAGTAGCAAATATTTGTTGTTGTAAGCCAATAAATTTAGTTGTATGTTATCACATACTAATAGATAACTAATATAATCTACCAGGCCCCTGGATCTGCCCCTCCCTTCCTCCCTCCCTCCCTGCCTCTCATTGCAATCTCCCTCCATCTACACTCACCTCCTTTCTAATGTCCTCTCAGGCTAAACTCACTTCAGTCTCAAAGTCTGCAAACTTATGCTTTCTCCTGGCACACTATTCACAGACTTGTGCAGGGCTGGCTCCTGTTTCTCATTCTAGTTGAAGCATAAATGCCACCTCAATGACTCCTTTCATGCCCACCCACCTAGTTTCTCCTTACCCCAACTTGCAACACTCTGCTTGGTTTTTACTATGGTGCTTACTCTTCACTTTCACATGTATATATTTACTACTTTCTTCAGTCTCTACCTGCATTCTCTGAGCTCCTGGAAAGCAGGGAGAAAATTCATCATTTTCACCACTGGACCCAAGGCCTAAACCAGCACCTGGCACTGGGTGAGTGCTCAGGGCATTGTTGCTATGTGAATAAATGAGATGATCCATGAGAACTTCTACCAGACTCACACTAGCTTAGATTTTGTAAATTAATGCCAAACTCCCAAGAAAATTAAAAATCAGTAAAGTCTATCTCACAATAGAAGCTAAGACCAGCTACAGAATAGGAAAATATATTGACCATGGTATCACCTAGAAAGTAATGGTATCAAGAAGAGTTAGAAAATAACATATCTACCAATGTAAAACCAAAAATAAAATGACCAACAAATATAGACAAAAGGAATATGACTAGATAATTCACAGATTAGTAAAATCATGTGGTAAATAATTTTATAAACTGAATCATAAAGAATAAATGAAGTGCAGACAACCAATAAAATTTCACATATGTAAAATTCCTTAAATCAAACTACCCAGTGGGACCACAATATGTAAAAATGGAAACTCTCTTCCAGTGTTAGTGGGGTTGCTCTTTGTCCAACCACTTGGAGGACATGATGGTCACTTGTATGACATTTGAAAATATCCCAAAGAAATGATATAGCTCTTCCATTCTTCATATTCTCTTCATATCAATAAATGTATGTCACCAAAAATATCCACAACACTATACCTAATGGAAGGGAAATGCTTGAAAGAACACCAAGAGGAGAGGGGATTAAAAAAGAAATCCACATATAATAAAAATCAGTGGTAAACAGCAGTGAAACTTAATGAACTAGGCTACAGTATATGTGTCCAAATGGAGACTTTCAAGGAATTATTTGAGTCAAAAGGCAAAGTACAGAAATATATAGACAGTATACTGACATATGCACACATTTTATGAACTTGTATAAAATCTATATTGCTAAAATACACATGGGTTGTTACTGAAATTTTGTAAATGATTGAAAATGGCAAGAAGACCAAAGGTGATTGGATCCACTTGATTTGATTAGATAGAGTGTCCAATCACATGAAGTTTGATCACTATGAAGACCTGTCTGGGAAGAAAATATCCCTCATATATCCTTCCTCACTGATCCTGGAAGGTGCATTTCTTCCAGCAGAGTTTGTACAGCATCCACCAACCTGAGAGCTGCTGGTAGACAGCACTAGCAGATGGGGATTTCTGGTTGGTTTCCATTTTGGACCTCAGTTTATCCTTCAAAGTAATAGTATTGTGGGTGAAATATGTAGCCGTGTTACTTTAGGTGTTGGATTAAGGAGTCTTTAATTTATAATAGTATTTATGTGGACATTGATGCAAAAATTGTGTGATTCTAAATGCTAAGTAATACATAAAGGTTCAAATTTCCAAGGAAATTTGGGTGGGACTATAAATGAGCAGTGATGGAAGACTTTGTGCCAAAGGCATTTAAAGAATAAATAATTGACTTCTTCATTCTCAGTTCAAATATATTCATATCACATTTATGAGAAATCAGTGGAAAAATTTCATTTGTTCAATCTCAGTTCAAATATATTCATTTCACATTTATTATAAACCCGTGAAAAAATAGGGTGCTGAGGGTAAAGCAGTAATTATAACATTCTATGACTCCTACAGTGAAGTTCCCAATCTAATGACAGAGAAAAGAATTTTTCAGTGTTAATTGGTTATTGGTAAATGACTTCACTCATGGCAAATGTACCATTTGAGTTTTGAAGAGAAAAGCATACTTTAATCTAGGTTTTCAACTATGGTTGCCACAAGATCATAAGTAGCTTCTCAGAGTCTCCTATTCCTTGTAACTCTGGATAAATTTTGTCTTTCTTTTTCTTAATACTGTCTATTGAGATAAACTTTCAGTGTCTGCAAAAGCACATGATCAAGGGTACTAAACTTAATTCCTTATAAGTTATATGTCTTGATCAAAGCAGGATCCTATTAAAAGGGAAGGTAATCATTGCAAAGGAGGGTCAATGTCTCAGAAAGGGCCATCACTTTGTGAGAACAGAATGGAGGTGGGAGTTAACTCCTCATCCCATTGGGAAAGAAGTTGCATGAGGGATTTTTCTGTTTCTACATGAAATATTTTCTCTTTTTTGTGCTTTGGGAAATCCAACAATTAATACCTAAAGAAGTTGGAAATGATGCCCCATGGAGACTAGACAGATAGCAGGTCTGTTGGAGTATTACATTTAACTTCAGTTCCAAAGACCCCATAAGCCCAGACCATGAAGACATGACAGAAATGACCAGTGGGGCAGGGGGTTTCAAAATCAGAGGAGGAGGACACCAGTGCACATTAAAAAATTAAGGGGATCCCTTAATTTTTGGCAAACCAGTTGGCTGCATGGACCATAGAGTGTGGGTTTGAACATGGCATGATCTCTGTCTGTAACCCATGATTCTCTTCCCATCCAAGACTGCCCTGGTTTATGATTAACCAGGAACACTAAATGATTCAGCCTCTGAGGGGCAACTTCATTTCCTATTGTCCTATCCACACAGATGATTGTCCCATAATGAAGCTGCACAAGAATTTCGATTACCCCCCAATGGCCCATCCCTCTGCTCTGTTTCCTTAGCAATATCACACTTGTTTTTCTCTCAAGCCTAAAATTGCCCTATTTAGAAACCAGCCAATCAAGTTGGAATAGCTGTGGTCTGTAGCTGACCACAAAATTTAGTTAACTAAGTAATGGGATTTTCCTGTTCCTAATGCAGACTCAGTTTATTAGAAGAATGAACTTCACTAATTTTAGTTCTTTGTAATTGTAATTTATATGCCTCTGGGTGGGATTTAGTTGCCATAGACTCTACATGCATGATGTATGATGAAGCACATAGCTTTCCCTGTTAAACATGTAATTCTCTAGAGCAAGCACAAGATGCATCCCCTCCCACATGTCAGTCTCCTTAACTCAACCCCTAACTCCTCCTCTACACAAGGCAATATAACACCACTATACTCCATTGGAGAGGCAGATCTGAGACATCCAATGTCCTTTCATCCACCAATTTAATAAACCTCTTTCCTTGAGTGATCAAATTCAGTGTGGGAGTCAATTCTCTGGGGCCTGCCATAGAACCACAGGATCTGTAAGGGGATCCCTTAATTTTTGGCAAACCAGTTGGGACCCTGTGACCTCAGAGAGGATTGCTGCCTGTTGGACTCATTGGTCCCCATGGTGGGGCACCCCTGAGCTTGGCTCTGTGTCTGCAAGAGCACCTTGTCTTTGAAAGCCAGTATCAGGATTCCTCAGCCTCTGGAATTGAGGATCCTGAAAGCAGCCAGTCAGGAAGGAAACAGGGCCCCAAGAGATCCCTGCAGCCTCAGTGAATACTGATTTTCCAGGATGTGTATATCCATTGCAGGTGATGTGCCACACTAATGAAAGATGTTTATGTGGGGGGTTGTGAGAGGTGTGGGAGGTAGGGAACATGGGAATCCCTGTAATTTTTGTGTAACATTTATGTAATCTAACCATCTTTTAAAATATAAAAAAATATGTCCAAAAAAAAAATAAAAAATAAAGTACTGAAAGAGAAAAAAAAAGAATAATAAAAAAAAGACTTAGTAAATGGGATGAAATACCATGTGTTCAATGTTTTGGGCATGGTGTGATGTTAGCAAGTCACAGGCCTAATACAATCTGCCAACAAAGAAAAGAGAAGAAACTACTCCCTGATTCCAACCACTCAGACAAAGTGCTGGACTTTTCCCTTGCTCCTACTGCTCCTCCAGCACCTTATGAAGGAGGAGAAAAAGAGGGAGAGGGTGATCCTGAACTGCCCTTAGATACCCAGAAATAGTTTCCCTACTTCTTACTCAGAGTGGTACCCAATTTGGCCAAGGAGCCCTCCCACAGCTGGGCAATTCCAAATAAGGTGAGTGCCAGCTGGGATTGTTAATCAGAGCCATCCAAGATGTTAGTTGTTTATATGCACTCCATTCTCCACTTCAGACTTGTAAAATTGGAAGAATTGAGTCCCAAGTTATAAGGAATTTCCCAAGAAAATGGAAAATATATTCAATTCTATTATTGCAATTCATATTCCTTGTTGAATGGACATACAGACCTTATTGAATGTGCTGTTAACTGCAAAAGAAAGAATAATCCTAGAAAAAGACCATGACCGATATAACGGCTTGGAAGTTGGAAGATTAGAGAAGTATTGAGATCACTTCTTTCCCAGATAAATAGCTAGAGGCCAAGTGGAGACTGACTGGAAGGCTGTTCTGGGATTAAGGACACCAGAGGAAGGCTAGACACCACCCAGAAGAGAGAGGGGTGATGGAAAGGAGTCTTGCCTGGCTGGAAAAATCACACAAATAATGCTGCAGCCATAGCTACTGGTGCCCATTCCCCCATCCACAGAGAAAAGGGCCGAGGGTCCCCTGGTCCCTGGCAGGTGGCTGCAGACTGAGGGGGTTGTAGAGGTCCTTTTTCCAAGACAGGAGAGAGAAGGACATGGCCTACAGCAAATTCAGATTTTGGCCAATGAACTTCCCTTACTGCA
Organism: Cabassous unicinctus; assembly: GCA_029593785.1. Lineage (NCBI taxonomy): Eukaryota > Metazoa > Chordata > Mammalia > Cingulata > Chlamyphoridae > Cabassous > Cabassous unicinctus. Next base: position 13,024 of record JAQZBX010010261.1, on the reverse strand, counting down.
ATGGAGGTATTTCACACTTCCAGGCTGGATGGGGCCATGATATTCTTTTTCCTAAGAGCCTATAGGGAATGAAAGATAATTTGCCTCTTAAACACCCTCCATATTGTCCTGGGCTTGTCCTTGAGGAAACAGAGTAAGGAAGGGTGTGGTCAGCTAAGGGAGGAGAACAGCTTCTGAAAAAGAATTTTTGTGAAGTTTGGCCCACACTGAGGACTTCACTTCTCTCTCACCCTTGGAGTTACAGTGAATGCATTACCCCTAGCATGTGGAGACTGAGCTGAGAGGTCTGGCAAAGACCACCATATGCTGGCAGACCAGAAAAGTGCATGAAAAGAAGGGAAAATAATAAATAATCTAATTAATGAATCAATAATAAAATCAAATGCCTTTAATGCCTCCTTCTCTAAGGCCCATGGAAATTAACCTGCACCTCATTACTGGGTCCTTAGCTCAGGTTTGAGCAGTTGAGTAGGGGCAAACCTTAACACACAGAATGAGCAGAACCAAGAATCAAAGAACAATGGTAGTACACAGATACTTAACAATACATCCCTTGACAAGAGGCAGGAAATGAACATCAAAGTAAACTCAACATCATGATCAGATGCCAAGATATCAGCAAAAATTTATTATCCATACTAAGAAAAAAATATATTGATAAAGGAAGTGCTGCAGTCCTAACCCCTCCGCAGCAGAAACCCACAGCTTTAGGAAGATAAGCACCCCTCATCCCTTTCTCTCTTCCTCCCTTTCTCCCTGGAATCCACACATTTAGAAAGATAAGCACTCCCCATCTGCCCCTTTCAACTGCAATTTACAACTCTAAACAGATAATGACTCTTTTCCTCCCTAATAACCCTCTGGTTAAGGAAGATAAGCTAAACTCACACCTTTTGTTTTTGTAACCCCTGCCTGCCCACTTGCTTAGGAATTTCTGCACTTGAAGTTCCTATATAAACTTATGAAAGCCAAGACAGGGAGCTCAGATTTTTTGGAGACTTGTCTCTCCTCTGGGCCTGCACATAATAAAACTTTGTTCTTCTGCCTCTCTGAGTGCATGCTAGGGTTTTTCATTGTCTAAATTTCATCTTCTGCAACATTTGGTTCCCTCATGAGGAAACCCAACCAAGTCAGCCCATTGTGACTCTTGCTTCAGGCTGATAGGTGAAGCTGATGGTGATCTCTGAGCAAATGAAGTGGGAGCCACTCATCCTCTTAACAGGACCTCCATCAGAGGTGGTCCCTGCAGGCTGCATCCTCACACCCCGGCCTGACTCAGTGGGGAGGCTGACTGAACAGTGCAAGAAGACTCCAGAAAGGTAAGGCCCCAGGTGCCAAGTCCTCTGTCAGACCCATCTCTGCATGGAAGGGGAGACTGATCACCTCCCAAAGTCTTGAATATTGAGATCCAAGGATAAAGCAGATCCTGTGGGAAGGACTGCAAAATCGCTGAGTGATTGTGTGTGTGAGTGAGGATGACAGAGGCTTGTCTCTGTTATTCCAGTCTGTGACTCCACAGCATACACTACAGAGCCTGAGTGGGCTCAAACCTGTTTTCTGTGGCTACATCATACGGCACAATGGCCCACCCCAAAATCTGCCCACATGCCTTAGCTAAGAGAAGCCGAAGTTCTCACAAGAGATGTGGACACATGGGCATCTGAGTGGCCTTGAATGAGGTAACCCCTTTCCTTTGTCTGTCTTGTACCACTGATGCAGGATATGGGCTCATCACAGTCAAAACCTACCATCTTAAACTGCATACTCAAGAATTTCAAGAAGGGCTTTTCCAGAGATTATGGCATCCAGATGAAACCTGGCACCCTCCGAACCTTATAGGAAGTAGAGTGGCCCACTTTTAATGTTGACTGGCTCTCAGAAGGGACCCTGGATATAGCCATGTTCCATGCAGTGTGGCTGGTTGTCACAAGAATTCCTGCCCACCCTAATCAGTTTCCCTACATCGACTCTTGGTTGGAGATAGCCCAGACTCTATCACCTTGGCTTTGATTGTGCATTGGAATAAAAGGGACAGAGCGGGGCCTTGGCTGCACATGGAATGAGGCTCTGGAAGCCAGTCATTCATCAGGGGTCCTCAGAAAAGAACCCACCATCCCCACCACCACCGCCATATGCTCTGACTGCTCTAGCCTCGACTCCTAGCCCAGGAGTGCAGGCAGGTCTCCCAGAAACACCCCCACCTTTGGCCTCTTCTCCTTGACCAAGAGTGCAGCAGATCTCCCAGAAATGCCCCCACCTTCCATCCCTCTGGGAACATTGACACCCTCTGAAGAAAGCCCCAGGAACCCAATAGCAAGGAGGCTCTGGTTGGGACAACCTGCATTACAGATGCCACTCCATGAAACACAGGGTCTGGCCCAGATCAGTGAGGATGGGGCCATCCAACTGGGAAGCCTGTTTTGTACTTCAAAAAGTACAAAGTACTTTTGTACTTCAAGACTACAGACCTCTTAAACTGGAAGGACCACATTCCCTCCTACTTGGAAAAGCCACAGGCCCTTATTGATATCATGGAATCCATTTTCCAAACCCATCCTGCTACTTGGGATGATTGCTGACAACTCCCCCTGACTTTGTTTAATATGGAGGGGAGACAATGGATTCTGCTGAAAGCTCAAAAGTGGCTGCAGGAGCAGGCCCTTACAGGTGTCTTAAACTCAGAAGTTTGGGCATGAGAGGTGGCACCAGAGCCCCAAACGAACTGATCAGGGATGGGCTGCACTCCAGCAATATTGGGAAGTGCTCCTGTGAGGAGTCTGAGAAGGGGCAAAATGACCCACAAACATGACAAAGATGACTTTAGTTACCAAAAGCCTGACAAATCTCTGGGAGATTTCTATGAATGACTTTGTGAGACCTTCAGAATCTACACCCCTTTTGACCCAGAAGCTCCCATAAACCAGAAGATGGTGAAGGCCACCTTTGTTGCACAGGCAGCAATGGACATTTAAAGAAAGCTCCAAAATGAAGAAGGGTTCATGGGGATGAACATCTCTCAACTCCTTGAGGTCACCAACAAAGTATTCACCAATTGAGATGAAGCTGCTGAAAGAGAGGCCAAGAAGCAAATAAAACATGAAGCCTCCCTACTGGCAGCAGACTTGGGAAATCCTGACCCCACAGATGAGAAGGGCCACCTCAAAAAGTGGGGACAAGCACCAAAAGGGTGTCTGTGGCAAGAGCTCAATGTGCCTACTGCAAAGAAAGTGGACACTGGAAAAATGAATGCCCCCCAAAGAACCAGGCACATAAAGAGAACATCCCCAAATTGAAATACCTACCTGAGCCCCAAGACCATCTGACTGGGCTGGTGGAACTCAACCCCAAATAGGGGTGACTGGGCTCACTGGAAATTGGCCCCCAAGAGCCCATTGTCAAACTACAAGTTGGGGGCCAGTCAAGGACTTTCATGGTGGACACTGGCAATAAATATTCTTTGGTCACAACCTCCATCACCTCCTTTGGTGGAAAAACTGCTAATATCATAGAAGTGACTGGGGACCAGCCAAGCCAACAGCCTTCTTGCCAGTTGAGAACTTGTCAGCTTGGTGGCCACAAAGTGACCCTTGAATGTCTGTACCTGCCTGAATGTCCAGTTCCCCTACTTGGTAGGGACCTCTTAACCAAACTGGGAGCCCAGATTACGTTCAAACCAGAAGGACCAACAGGGTTAAGCCTTGGGACTGGCCTCACTCTCCTTGCCACCATACCCCAAAGTGAGGAATTGAGACTTTATGCAGAAGAAAACTCAAGTCAGAATCTGGAAAAAGTGCTGGAGTTTTTCCCCCAGGTTTGGGCAGAAATAAACCCGCTGGGATTGGCACAGAACCATGCACCCATCGTCACCAACGTGAAGCCCAGAGTGGTCCTGGTCCAACAGAGACAGTATCCAATCCCCTATGAAGGGCATGGTCAAACACATAGATCACCTGAGAAAAGAAGGAATCCTGATCGAGTGCCAGTCACCCTTGAACACCCCTTTATTACCAGTAAAGAAGCCAGATGGAACAGGATATCGACCACTCCAGGATTTATGAGCCATCAATAATGTCACTCTTACCTTACATCAGGTTGTTCACAATGCATACACTTTGCCAGGACAGCTCCCACCTGAATTTGCCTGGTTTACTTGCTTAGACCTGAAAAATGCCTTCTTCTGCCTGTGGCTGGACCCCCAAGGCAGCCTCTGCTAGCCTTTGAGTGGGAACATCCCAGAACCCAGCAGAAAACTCAGCAAACCTGGACCCAGATCCTGTAAGTCTTCAAAAACTACCCTAACCTTTTTGGGGAAGCCTTGTCAGCAGATCTGGTCACCAACCCCTGGAAGGACTGCAAGTGTGCCCTCTTGCAATATGTAGGTGACCTCCTACTTGTCAGTGAGATGGAAGAGGACTGCTGGAGACTCTCCTACAACTTCTAACACAGACTGGGTACAAAGTATCTCGGAGAAAAGCCCAGATCTGTAAACAGCAGGTCAAGTACCTGGGGCTCAGCATCACACAATGGCACCAGACACTCAGACCAGATTGAAAGAAAGTGATCTGCACCATCCCTACCCCCACCACAAAATGACTGCTTCATGAGTTACTTGGGGCTGCAGGGTTCGGCCCCATCTGGATTCCTGGGTTTGCAGTCATGGCCAAACCACTTTACAAAGTTATGACTGGTCCTGAAAAAGAGTCCCTTGCCTGGGGAGAAGCTCAAAAGGGGGCCTTTCAAAACATCAAAGTACTACTTGGCTGAGTCCCTGCCTATGGGCTCCTGGATGTAACTCAAAACTTTGACCTGTTCATGCATGAAAAGAACAAAGTAGAATTGGGGGTCCTCACGCAAACAGTTTGCCCCTGGCAAAGACCCATCATTACCTCTCCAAGCAGCTGGACCCTGTGGCTGCAGGGTGACCACCCTGTCTGAAAGCCCTGGCAGCAACCATAATCCTAATAAAAAAAGCTGACAAATTAACCCTTGGACAGGCTATTCATGTTATGGTGCCACATGCAGTCACTGCCCTAATGAACTCACACAGGCACCAGTGGATATCTAATCTCTGGCACACACATTACCAAGGTTTACTCTGTGAAAACCCCAGATTGACAATAGAAACACAGCACAGTCTAAACCCTGTCAATTTCCTGCCAGATGAGAAAGGTGTTCCTGAGCATGATTGTGTTGAAGTGACTGAGGAAGTTTACTCCAGTTTCCCTGACCTCCAAGACAAACCACTCCCTTCCCCAGATCAGACACTATTTATAGATGGGATAAGTCTCATTAAAAATGGGGAAAAGCTTGCTGGATATGCAGTCACCACTACTGAACGGGTGGTGGAAGCAGCATCTCTACCCCAATGATTGTGTGGGTGCAGAACTCTGGCACTGGTCTGAGCCTTGCAGTCAGCCACCGGGCAAGTGGAAAACATTTACACTGACTCCAAGTATGCATTTGCTACCATTCGTATCCATGGGGCAATTTATAAAGAAAGAGGTCTCCTAACCACAGAGGGAAAGGAAATCAAAAACAAAGAAATATTCCAGCTATTAGAAGCAATCTGGAAACCAGACAAAGTCACCATCATCCACTGCTGGGGATATCAGAAAGGAATGGATATGATTGCTCAAGGAAACAGGCTGACTGATAAAGCAGCACAGCAAGCAGCTGAAGGAACCCATGGAATATGAGTTCCAGAATCGACATCACAGATGTCCTTCTTAGGACAAGAAACCAATCAACTAAGCTATACATGGGAAAAACAGGAATGGACCAAGAGAGAAGGGGAGGCCAAACTCCCAAAAGAACATGGCTACTCCCAGATAACTGGATTTTTGTCCCAAAAGGAGTCACTCATGCCCTCATTCAGCAATACCACCAACTCTCCCACCTAGGGAAAACTGCACTAGAAGTCTTGCTCGGGAGATACTACTACATAGCCCAACTAGTTCTCTCTGTGCCACCATCAGTAGCCAGTGCCAAGTTTGTGCCAAAAACAACCCTCTGCAGGAACCCCACACTCTGGCAGGTGTCCAGGACATGGGGACATCCCCTTTGAAGATCCCACAGTATATTTCACAGACGTCAAACCAAGTCAGGGCTAGAAATATCTGTTAGTGATGATATGCATCTTTTCAGGGGGGTCAAAGCTTTCCCCACTCACACCAAAAAGGCAAGAGAAGTGACTAAGGCTTTACTTAAAGAAATCATTCCCCAACACAGGCTTCCACTGTCTATTGGAAGTGACAATGGCCTGGCTTTCATGGCTGCCATAGTCCAAGGGCTGGCAAAAATATTAGGAATCAAGTGGAAACTCCATACCACTTACAGGCCCCAGAGTTCAGGGAAAGTTGAAGGCATGAATTGAAACCTCAAAGCCACCCTAGCCAAATTCTGCCAAGAAACGGGTGTCTCCTTGGTAGACTTACTTCCCTTATCACTTCTCCAAGTTAGGTGCACCTTGGACCCACAGGCTATTCACTCTATAAAATTCTATTTGGATTGCCATCTCCAATTATCTGGACCTTCAAAGGAAATCTCAAACTTCTGGGGGAGGCTAGTCAAGATTCCGTTCTCCAGCAGCTGTGGAAAACTCTAGCCCAATTACATAAAACTGCCTTGTCCCAGAACCTACAGAAAATCCACAGCCTGGCAGGGTGTAGCATAGAAAAATGTGACCCCATAAAGCTCACCTTATTAAACAAAAGCACTGGATCAGAAAATACCTTTTTAAAGGCCCAAAGGGGACTAAAATCAGGAATTGGAATATGCAACCCAGCAGGCCAGACCCAGGGGACCTCCTACTAGTCCAACTGATCACAATAACCCAACTCCCAGAGAAAATCCTGGTTAAAAATATCAATAAAGCTGCCTGGATGCTAAAAGCCAAAGTTAGAACAGCCCCCCACAACATCCTTTTGAAGCAGGTGTGAAATTTCCACCAACTCCTAAATAAATCCAGGCCTGACATAGCTGCATCCTGCTTGCTATGTACTTCCTCAAGTCTAACCATCTTCCCCTTACTTGTCTCATGGAAAATAACCCTCCTGACCCATGACAGCTCTCTGGTGGGAACTAGCCCCTCCCAGACCACATAACTGAACACTCAGTAAAACTGGCTAACTCTAAAAACATAGCTACCAGCTCTACTTCAACCATCCTGCCTCTTGGAAAGGCTAACTGTAACACTACCCATCCACTTAATGAGCCTGACTGATGAACCACAAACTCTACCATCTGGGTCTGTGGCACCAATACCTAACAGTGCCTATCCCAGGATGGCCAGGGCATCTGTTACCTGACTTGGCCAGTGCCATCATTCTCAGTGTTTGGAGAAGAATTGCCTGGAGAGCTCTCCAAAGCCAAATGAGCAATACAGGCAATTCCACTTCTCTTAAGAATAAGTAGTTGAGAGCACAGCAGTAGCAGGGGCCTCACTCACAGTTGTTCAGGAGGGCATACAAACCCTAGCACGGGAAGCATCAAATGACCTCAAAGAAATATCAGGGTCTCTCAATGGGTTGGCAGAAGTAGTTTTGCAGAACTTGCTCACTGCAGGTTCAGGGGGAATCTGCCAGGCCCTGGGGGAAGAATGCTGTTTCTATGCAAATTTCTCAGGGATAGTTAGGGACAAGGTAGCCCTGCTAAAAGAATGAGCCAAAGACCATTTAAACCATGTATACCAGCAATATGCCAACAAGAACAACCTCCAGTATCTCCTTTCCTGGATTTTGCCATTCATGCCGTAATAGTCTCAGTCTTCATCCTCTTAACTTTCAGGCCATGCATTCTATGATACCTAACACAAGACATCACTTCCTGCTTAAATACCTTAAAACACCAAGTAATTCCTTGTGTTAAATATCAGCCCTTGGGGACTATAGAAAAATCTCCATGTTAGCAGATAATGCCCCATAATGAATTATAAGGGCATCAAAGGGGGGAATGACAAAGGAAGTGCTGTGGCCCTAACCACCCTCAGCAGAAACGCACAGCTTTAGGAAGATAAGCATCCTTCTTCTCTTTCTCCCTTCCTCCCTTTCTCCCTGAATTCCATATCTTTAGGAAGATATCACTCCCTACCTGCCCCTTTCAACTGGAATTTACAACTCTAAACAGATAATAACTCTTTCCCTCCCTAATAGCCCTCTGCTTGAGGAACATAAGCTAAACTCACACCTTTTGCTTATGTAACCCCTGCCTGCCTGTTTGCTTAGGAGTTTGCCTGCTTGCAGTCCATATATAAACTTATGAAAGCCAAGACAAGATGCTCAGATTTTTTGGAGACTCAACTCTCCTCTGAGTCCACACATAATAAAACTTTGTACCTCCACCTCTCTGAGTGCACACTATGGTTTTTCATAGTCTAAGTTTCATCTCCCACAACAATATGACTCAGGCAAAGGAACAAATAAAAGCCCCAGAAGAGACACAAGACTTGAAGCAACTAACAAATGAGGTTCATACAGATTTCCTAAAACAATTCACGGAGTTGAAGGACAACAAGTCTAAATAAATAAAAGACATTAATAAGATACTGGGTGGGATCCAATTGGTTGCTCCTCCCAGATGACCCACTGTTCACTGTGGAATTGTTTATTTAGTGAGGGCTTCTCTGCCTGTGGGACCCTGGCTTGCTAGCCATATCTCGCCACCCCAGCCTTCAGCAGCCATAACACTGATTAATCAGCAGCCATCAACATTGAAGCAAAACCCTTTAAAGCAAAAAACCTCAGATGGTGGTTAGAATTTTCAGCAATAAAGTATTTTTAAATTAAGGCTAAGGTGAAAAGTGTGGCTTTGAAATCTTCACAGAGGACTACATCCTTTCAATCCTGAATCTGGTGGAATGTTCTCATTGACTTATTAATCTATTAAAAATATATTTTTAAGTAGCTTTGGTATTTGGCAAAACCTTTGAGATTTAACCAAAATTTTTGCAAATATCCATTATACTTACTCTTGTGTTATATAAAAGTTTTAATACTTTAAATATGATAGGCTATTTCATTTCATAATTTATATTTAACACTTTTGTCACCTCTATTAGAGAATGTGCTTTAGAATGCTAAAATGAGTTAAAGTATAGGACATCACCTATTTTAGAAGAAGCATTTATAAATTATTTTCTTCCTACCTCTTCTAGTAATGAAGATTTTTAAAATTTTCTCCATATGTTTTTATCAGCCTGCCAATCAAGTGGCAAAAAATTTCTTATATACTTAGCTTTAGTGTTTCTGAATTCTTTCTGATACAAGTACTTCACACAAGGTTGAATTCTTACTTTTTGTTCCAAGTATTGGATTAACAGCAACAATAAAAAAGGAAAAATGTTATTCAATACAAAAAAAATCTCTTATCTAAATAAAAATACCTCAAAAGTAAAAAGAAGAAGAAGAGGAAGAAGAAGCAGCAGCAGCAGCAGTAGCATCAGCAGCAGCAGCAGCTGGGTGAACATAAAGAAAAATTTAAAATCTTGGATAGAAAAATAACATGGGAATGAAAAACAGAGTAAGTGAGATTAAAAATAAAATAAACACATACAACATCAGATTGGAAATCATAGAAGAAAGAATCAGGTCAGAAGAGCTAACATTTTAAAGAGAGAAGAACAAAAAGAGAAGAAGAATGGAAAAACTTGAGCAGGTGCTCAGGGAGTTGCATGATAGCACAAAGTGAACTGACATACTTTTATGGGCATTCCAGAAGGAAAAGTGAAGGCAAAAGGGGCAGAAAGAGTATTTGAGGAAATAATGGCCAAAATTTTCCCAACTCTCATGAAAGACATGAATATATGTGTCCAGGAAGCACAGCATACACCAATTAGAATAAATCCAAGTAGACCTACCCCAAGATACATACTATTCACAATGCCAAATGCCAAAAATAAGGAGAAAATTCTGAAGGCAGTAAGGGAGTGAGACATCACATACAAAGGACATCCAGTAAGAATTAGTGCAGATTTCCCTTCAAAAACCATGGAGGCAAGAAAGCAGTTGTATGATATAATTACAGAACTGTAACAGAAAAACTGCCAGCCCAGAATTTCTTCTCTAGCCAAAACTGACCTTCAAATATGATGGTGAGTGTAATATAGTCACAGATAAACAGAAACAAAGACAATATGTAAATAAGAATCCAGCTCTTCAGGAAAAACTAAAGAGAGTTCTTCAGCCAGGAAAAATGAAAAATTTTAAAAATTTAAAAACCAGAAAAAAACAGAGGGAGAAGCTTGGAGGAGAGTGTACAAGTGAAAAGTATCAGAAAAGCTAACCAAAATAGTAAAAAGACCGACAAAAATAAGATATGACATATGAAAGCTAAAGGATAAAATGGTTGAAGTAATTAAGACCTTTACAATAATTACATTGAATGTTAATGGATTAAACTCTCCAATCAAAAGACATAGGCTGACAGAATGGATAAGAAAGCATGAGTAATCCATATGCAGTCTGCAGAAGACTCATTGAACCAAGAATGAAAAGAGTCTGAAAGTGAAATATAGGAAAAAGATATTTCATGGAAACAGTAAGTAAACGAGAGCAGGAGTACCTATACTGGTGTCAGAAAAAACAGATTTTAAATGCAAAATAGTGATAAAAGATGCAGAAGACCATTATATATTAAGAAAAGGCACAATCCACCAGGAATTAGTAAAAATCATAAATATCTTTGCACCTAACCATGTTGCTCCAAAATACATGAGGAAAACTCTGTAGAGAAATAGATGTCCTTACAATAATAGTTGGAGGTGAGGAACTCTGACACTTATACCCAAACCCAAGCAACAAAATAAAAAATATATAAGTAGGACACCCTCAATATTAAATATTTCTTCATTTCAAGGGACTTTGCAAGGAAGGTGAAAAGGCAACCTATTTAATGGAAGAAAATACTTGGAAATTACACATCCAAGAAGGGTCTAGTATCCCTGATATATAAAGAGATCCTACAATTCAAAAATAAAAAGACAAATGACCTGATTTTAAAAATGGACAAAAGACCTGAGAAGACATTTTTCTAAAGAAGAAATAAAAATGGTGAAAAAACACATTAAAAAACTGTTCAACATAATTGGTGATTATGGAAATGCAAATCAAACTACAATGAGATATCATTTTTCACCTACTAGAATGGCCACTATTAACAAAATAGAAAATTCAAATGTTGAAGAGGATGTGAAGAGATAAAAATGCTTATGCACTGTTGTTGGGAATATAGAATGGTACATCCACTGTGGAAGTCTGGTGGTTCCTAAGAAAGTTGGATATACAGCTGCCATGTGATGCAGCAATACCACTGCTAGGTATATACCCAGAAGAACTAAGAGCAGTGACACAAAGACATTTGCACAGCAATGTTCATAACGATGTTATTCACAATTGTCCAAAGATGGAAACAACTGAGTTATCCATAAACTGACAAATGGATAAGCAAACTGTGGTATATACATATGATGGTCTATTATGCAGCTATAAGAAAAAATGAAGTCTTGAACCATATAACAATGTGGATGAACCCGGAGGACATTATGTTGAGTGAAGCAAGCCAGGCACAAAAGGACAAATATTGTATGATTCTGCTATTATGTAGTAAATATAATAAATGAATTCATGGAGTTAATAGCTAGAATGTAAATCACCAGAGAATAGAATGTGGTTAGAGAATGGAAAGCTGAGGTATACTCTGTGCAGAATTGGTAAAAAGTTGTTTATGAATGTTTGGAAATGAATAGAAATGGTGAAAGAACATTATAGGGTTTGTAATTAGTAGCACTAAATTATGGGTATGATAGCGGTTTTTTTGTTTTGTTTTGTTTTTTGGTTTGTTTTTTTTTTGGAGTACTTAAAATGCTCTAGGGAGAGTGAAAAACAGGGGTAATACAGGGGAATTTTCAGGACTTGGGAATTGTTCTGAATAACACTGCATTTACAGATACCAGCCATTATATATCTTGCCATAATCTAAGGAATTGGTTGGGAAAGAGTGTAAATTACAATGTAAACTTTTATCCATGCTTAGTGGCAATGCACCAAATTGTGTTCATCAATTGCAATGAATGTACCACTGTATTGAAGGATATTGTTAATGTGAGAAAATGTGGAATGTGTGGGGAGCAGGCCATATGGGAATACTCTATATTTTTAATGTAACATTTATGTAACCCAAGAATCTTTAAAGAAAAAGTAGGTGTAATATGGTGGCATTTTTGGGACATTGTTATTGTCCTGAATGATATAGATACAGGCCATTATACATTTTATCATAACTCACAAAAATATGTGGGAGAGAGTTTAAACTATAATGTAAACTAAAATCTACACTTAGTGGCAATGCTCCAAAATGTGTTCATCAATTGTAACAAATGTACCACACTAATGAAGGATGTGGTTAATGGATAGTGTGGGAGGGGTAGGCAGTGGGGCAAGTTGGAATCCTCTGTACTTTTTATTTAACATTTATGTAATCTAAGTATCTTTTTAAAAATGCTCTAATTTTGATGGAAGTGATGAATGCACAATTCTGTAATTTTAACATATGCCATTGATTGTACATTTTAGGCAAATTGTATCATTTATGAACAAAAAATATAATAGGGTGCTGTATTAGGGTTCTCTCAGAAAACAGAATCAACAGGAGATATCTGCCAATAACATGAGATTTTATAAGAGTCTCTCACATGTCCATGGGGATGCACAATTCCAGGTTCCGCAGGCAGACTGCAAACCAGGGCCTCCGATGAAAGTCTGATGAAAGGTCCTTGATGAGTTTCTGGGATAAGTTGGCTGTGCAACAATGAGCTGGGAAATTCTCTCTGAATGTTGAAATCACTTCCCCTTTTAAGGCATTCAACTGATTGGATAAAAGCATCACCCATTGATGATGCAATCTCCCTGATTGATGGAAACGTAGCCAGCCATCCCTGTAGTAAACTCACTGGTGATCGAATTCCATAAATGCTCTTGTATTACAATTAGCCCAGTGCTTGCTAGACCAAACACCTGGACACAATTACTTG
>JAQZBX010010260.1:31367-44695 GCA_029593785.1 Cabassous unicinctus | reverse complement strand
GCATGTCACTGGGTGGGTAGGGTGGGGTGGGCTACTGGGTCGTAACTCGATTCGGGGAATTGGGGAAGAAAGAAACTCCTTGGAGGCCTGAAGGACAAGCAGAAGTTGGACAAGTTAGAGGGGCGGCGGGAAGGAAGGTCCAGTAAGAAAGGAGAGGGGTGGGGGGAGACACAGAGGCTGGAAGCCTGAGCTGTGATGATTCCCCGCTGGGGCGCAGAGCCTGACACTGAGGCTGGGGTGGCAGACACCAGATGTTGGCACCTTTTAAGCGGGGCCAGGGGGCTTGGATTTGGTCTCCAGGGCAAAGGGCTATGCACTCCGTGATATTAAGTAAAAGAGCACATTTACAAGTGAGACAGAACTGAAACAACATATCCAAAATCCCATCTCCTCAGCCTGGCTTTTGACTGTCATTGGCATAAAGCCAGGTTCTTAACCCTGACTGCAGGATGGAATCACCTGGGGAGATTTTATAAAATACTGCTGCCGGAGCCCCGTCCCAAGACAATCTTCTGTAATTGATCTGGGGTGGGGCCCAGGTAGTGGAGAGGTTTCAGAACCTCCTCATGTGAGTCTAATGAACAGCTGAGTGGAGAACCAGGGCAAAGGAGGAGAGGTTTTCAGTTAGTCGGTGTGTAAACTTCCCAACACTCTTTCTTAAAGAGCCAACCACACTTTTAGACACGTGGGATCCCTGGGATGACCTAGTTCATACCCCGTTTTACAAATGAAGGAACAGAGTCCCATCTAATAAGGCTCCAGGATGCACAGCTGGTTAGATGACATGCTGGCTGTATACCTACCAAGCTGCCCTGGGGTGATCAGCAGAAGAGAGTCACCTTCAAGCCCCTGTAGGATAGTGGCTCCGAGGCTACTTACCACTTACTGACTGGTGCTCAGGAGTGAGCTGACTGTTTTACAGACTTTAAATCATTTACTCCTTACAGGGACCCTAGGAAGTGGTCTAAGACCGCATTTCCATTTCACAGATGAGGAAACTGAAGCTCAGAATGGTTGTCACCTGCCCAAGGATACACAGCTTTAAAATGATAGAGCCTGGGTTAAAAATTAGTTGACTCGGAAGTCTGTGTTTTTGACCACTAAATATATTGCCTTTTCACTTATGATTTTTGCCTCTGCCCCCACCCCCACCCAAAAGAAGACTGAATAACTTCCCTTGGGAAATGTACAAATTTTATAGTTCAATACTTTAGATTACATATTATCCCAAGAAGGTTGGGTTATTGTCATCAATTCTGCAGGGGAAACTGATTTATTTAACAGTCGGCATGCAAAAAATTTAAAGCTCTGGGGTTCGGGCTAGTTGAGGTCAGGGAAATCATTAGTATCCTGAGAAGATACCCTAAACTAAACCAAACCAAAACCAAAACCCAACCAAATCCCCAAGACTTCTGAGGTCACTTTGAAACTGGGGGTATAATCAGGAAGGGGCAGTGCGGGTTCTCAGGGCAATGAAAACTTCTGGAAAGAGGAGTACACAAGAGTTACAAGTCCATTTGTCTTGCAGCTCGGGTGTTCCAATGGGTGCTGTGTCCCTACATTTAATCGTGACACACCCTTATGGAATTTGTCACTTTACTCCCAGGAGAACTGGCTAGCCTGCTCGAGTCGCAGGCCACCTTCTGTGTCTAGCGCCCGCCCCCCCTCAGCCACTCCTGGCTGCCGTGGGAGCACGCCAGGCCCTGCCTTACCTGGATGAAGACTTTCAAGTCTCCAAAGCTGGTCCCTGCATGGTAATTACCTGGGCAGGGAAAGGCCCCAGGATCCAGGATGGACTTGCCCAGGGGGGTGGAGAAGATCCCCCCCAGGGATGGGGTTGGGAAGTAAAGTGCCAAAGATGGTCAAGGGAGAAGAGGGTGAGAAAAGGGGCAGGACACCGGTTGTTGGCCTTTTCACCCCCTTAGCACTCCTTTGCCAAGAAATGACCGCCCCCCGCCCCCCCAAACTTTGGCTTCCAAGCCAAGGAAAATATGGACTTGAGGAAAAGATTTCATTTAGTTTCTGGTCCAGATTTATTTTGCTAAGAGATTCAGAGGCAACTTACAAATTGTCTCTTTGGCATTACTTTTGGGGGAGGGTGGGATTTTTAAATTATAAAAGTCATACCTACTCATTGTGGAAAATTGGCAAAGTATAGAAACAAAGCAGCAGCAAAAGAGAAAAATAATCTGCCACGAGCCCACCATTCAATGGAGGCCTTATTTTTTTTTCAAAGACTGATTTAGAGAGTATTTTTCTATTAAGCAATTTTGTTTTTAAAAGCACTTGAAATGTCTGTTCCGCCTCCTGAACATGTTCTGCTTCCTCTCAGGGTAGAGTCTGAAGGCAAGATTTTCTTTTCTTTCTTAGGATTTTCCCACTCCTCCTAGGGCCTCTGAGCGCCCCTGGGCTGTACCTATGAGGACAATAACGTCAAGGAATTTTCTCAGGCATTCAGTTCTCGGAGAACCCATCTTCCTCCACTGTCTACTCTCTTAGATTCCCAACCAAGTTTTTGTCCTAGATTCTGAGACCTAAAAAAAAATGGCAAACGGGGTTGAGAGGTGGGTGCGGGTGTGTCTGTCTGTGTGTGCACATACAATTGTGTGTGCGAGTGTGTGTGTGAGTGCACAATTGAGAGGCGTGTGGAGAGCTGGGACCTCCAGTGGAATCTTGACATGGAGCAGCAGGGAGGGGAAGCTTCCAGCATCGCACCCGATGAGTACATTTCCCTCTTTTCTGCGGAGAGGAAAGAGCAAGGAAGGAAGGATAGAGAAATGCTAGGTTGAGATCTGTACATGGGGGTACAATGTTTTATTTTCCATATTTTTGCATATATTCTTAAATGTCCATAATGAAAGTTGATTTTTTTTTTTCAAAAAGGGAATTCTCTGCTGGCTGTTATAACTTTTTTTAAAAAAATCACCAGTTTATCATTTTGGAAGCCTGAATTATCATAAACAGAATTTTTAATTTGCTTCAAGTATTATAACTATGAAAAAAAAAAATCTAGGAATAGTTCTTAAAGTTTCCAGACGGGAAATTTCATCTATACTTCATATCATGAGACATATAAAAATTAATTCAGAGCTTGTTATAGAAATGGATAGAAGTAATTTAAGAGAAGGGAGAAAATACCTTCTAAGTAAAAACAAATTATATCTACTTAAGGGAAAGTAATGTTTCCACTATCTCTTCCCCGAGGCAGCATCATTTTCTTCAATAATACATAGAACTGAAGAAAGTAGGGGGGAACGGAAAGCCATGTTTAAAACTAGAAAAAATATGAGAGCAATATCTCAGGAATTTTGGAGAATTATCACTGATGGCAGTACTGACTGCTCAGGGCTGGCCCAGCGCCACTTTGGAGGTCACTAAGTGACCAGAAATATCACAAGTCCTCCCTATGACTCTTTGGCTAGAATAATTTTTTTAAATTAGGAGGGTTACATTGACTGTTTATTATAAAAACGTATAATTATAAAGAACCTGAATTTAAAAAACACCTACCAGAATTAACATAATTCGTTAGGAATTTATTGAACTCCCTGGACCTGTAAAAACGAGCTCCATCCAGCCCCACTGGGTGCTATGGAAGGAGAGAGGTGAGGAAGCCCGCCCAGCGGGGCGCAGGCAGGGAAGGCTCCCTGCAGGCAGCATTGCCCCGGCAGGGTTTTAAGGACCACTGGGAGTAAGGAGAAGGGCAGAGGACACAGCTTGAGCAAAGCCGCCGAGGCAAGAAAGGGCAAGATGGGCGAGGTGGGGGCCCAGCGGGTGGCGAGCATCTCTGGCAAAGTGGTGGCTGGGCGGGATGCACAAGGGCGCCGCGACTCTAGCGCGTCGCTCTCCGCGATGCCTTTCAAGCCCCTGGCACGTTCAGTTCTAAGATCGCGGCTTGGGTTTGAATCCTGACTTTGCCGTCTTTGTGATCAAAGACCAAATCATTTTGGATTTCAATTTCTTCATCTGCAAAACGGGATAACACCTAACTTATGAGGAATAAATGAATAGCTGAGGAGGGCTGCAGGCACCGCACCAAGTCTCAACTGTGTGCAGGGCACAGGACTAAGTCATCTTCTTCTTTTTTAAAAAGGATTTTATTTATTTATTTATTTATTTATTTATTTATCAATCCCCTGGAAGACGAGAAGACACAGAAAGCACACAACGAGCAGACACTGAGAGCAGACACCAAGGACTAAGTCTTCTGAACACCTCTACGAGGTAGGGACTATTATTCCCATTTTCCAGGGCTACTAGATGACACCCAGAATTCAAATTCTCGGCAGGTAGACCACTGAGCCCAGTTCCGACCCACTCACTTCTGCTCCTCTGCAGAGCCCTTTCTAAGCCTGGAAGGGCTCAGTGAATGGTCAAGTAAATGTGGACAGATATTTATCCTTTGGAGATTGTGTGTTATGCCAAAACAGAATTCTCCCCGTATTTAAAATACTCTTGTGCCTCTCAAATTGGAAGAAACCTTTTGAGATCACCTGGTCCTGCTCCTTGGTCTGTTTTATATATTAATTATAGGGCAAATGGCTATTTTTCTAAGATAGGTCCAGGATCACTTATCACACCCTCCCTTGGAAGCTCAATTTGGTATTTTCAGCTAAAACAGTTTCCATTTCCATTTTCTCTTGCCTCTTCTTCGGGCAGGCAAGCAGGCACATATGCATGCCAGCCTGCCCCCACAACCCACCCCCACCTCCTCCCAACAATGTTCTATATTTGGAGGTATTTTTGACACACTCCTTAGCCTCTTCTCTTGATTTAAAAAACTCCAGAATATATTTTCCATTTTACAGTAATTATTATTCAGAGAAAAAAATATTATAATAGCTAACATTTATTGAGAATGTATATTAGACACTCTGCTAAAAACTTTATGGGTTATCTCATTTAATCCTCACTACAACCCTATAAAGTAGTTGCAAGTAACATTTTTATTTTACTAGTGGGGAAACTGAGGCACAGAGCCATCAAGTAAGTTGCTGAAGGTTGCCACTCAGTCTATTTTCCCTCGAGGAGTGAGGGCCAGCCTATTCCCAATGCTGTACCTGACCCCAAATGTCTGTCTGTCCCAACACTCCCAGCTTCCCTTCTGCTCTGCATCTCCTGCCACTCTTTCATTTTGCAGTTGTGATCTAGTTTTCTTATGACAAAGCAAACTCTTTTGTATACAGTTTTCACTGAATTCAATCTGTTTTTGAGGGACTATTCTTTCTGAGCTTCTGGATATTAGTAACCTTAAATATTACATTAGTGCCTCCCTATTCCTGATTTTTCCACCCATGTCATCAATATCTCTGATAAATGGAATGGACTCTTGGCCCATCCCCCTGGGATTTGCCACTTGCCAGGTGAGCTCCTCTCTCACCCATACTTTTTTTTTTTTTTTCAGGAGGCACTGGGGATTGAACCCAGGCCCTCTTACATGGGAAGAAGGCACCTGCTCCCCTACACCATACTTTTTGAGTTTCAGTGAGAACAGGATGTGGAATGGAGTCTGCACCCCCTTTTCCTTTGGTTCTTTTCTAGACTGCTGAGATTCTTGTACAATACTTTAGAGTAGCCACTTCAAATAAAATCGTCATATTAAGTACACGACACTATGAGAAGGCCATAGCCAAGCCAGCTGTTTCTATATCCCAATCTCACAATTTTCCCACTTGTAATAGTGCAGCAAAACAGCTGCTTACAATGAAGTATTTAAATTTTTTGCATAGTAATTATAGGTGAAAAATCAGAGACTTAATACAGTGCTTAATAAAAAAAAGTACAATGAAAATATATACAATTTATCTAGAGGTTAAGTAAATGGTTTTAGAAAATCTAACAGAAGATTTATGGAAGTAAATAACTGAATCTAGTCTGCCTCCCTTGTACTCCCTTCCCCCACCTACACACACATGCACACACGCACGCACACACACACAACTTCACTGCTGATGTCATTCAAGGCCCCTATGGCAGAGTGTCATTCCAATACTTAAGACTACCGAAAGAGGGTGAGATGAATGAAAACAAATGAATTATCCTCACTGCATAACCTAAGAGTGACCCGGAAGCTTAAAAATGCATTCAGAAACTAGGCTTTAAGATGACACAGCCAAAGGGAGGAGATTTAGCCTTGGAATTGTGAGTTATGCCTTCCTAAAAGAAGGAAAGAAAGCTGAAGATTGGGCAAGAATCCTATTTACACAGCTTCAAAAAAATATAGACATTTTAAAGAATATATAAAATGTCCCTATCACTCCAATCATCTTTTTGTTTTTAAGAATGTCTGATTTGTATCTTCAAATCACAATGGACAGTGTGCTCGGTTGGCTTGACACTCTGAGAAGCTCAAGATTTCTCATTTATGTTGCAAGAATATTTAAATAGTCACCAAATCAAAGTGACATGTGAAAAATAGTACGTTTATATCAGCTCATGATTCAAAGACAACACTCGCAGGTACGTGCGGTTGGGCAATAACAAACGCGGCCGCTGACAGCCTTCTGCCTTTGGCTGCATCTCGGCTAACAATGTAGGTGTGTGTCTTGTGCAACAGTCTATGCCCCTCTGGGGCTTACGCTTGGTTTATCATAGTCCAAGAATTTACCCAGGGCACCACGCTGGTCCTGAGGCAGGCTGGCAGTATGCGTATCGATCGCTATTTCTCCTTACCCCTTCCAACAACAACAAAAAACCCCAGAACCATGCCCTAACCTGCAAAACATTTAAAGAAATATAAGTTTCCCAGCTAATAATGCCAACAATTTCTCATTTTTTCCTCTTCTTTTGTAGACAGAGGTCAAAAAGTTTTTATAGCGATTTGATACCTTTGCTTCCCATAATCTGTTGCTCCCATAATTTTTCATTCGGAAGTCCTGGGGGAGAAGTGGACTAAAGCCAATGCTCATTTTTCAAATAAATAATTTCGCTAAGTTTTAAAATCTACGTAAAGGATTACAAATGGGTTTCTCAGGAGCCTGTCAAGCCGTGAACTTGGAAATACACACTGTTTTCTTCACTTTGAGACTTTTCTAAATCATCACAGTCTTCTGGCAAGGGTGAAAGAATGGAACTTCATTCACATTTATCACGGTTCCCTCGGTTTTGTGTGGTTGTTACAACATTTATTCCAGACCATTTTAATGCAGCCAACAATTTCCTCCCAATTCCACCCTTTAATGCCATCTCATTCCTTCTGCAATGTATCACCGAAATGTTGATGTCTGGATGAAGTACCTTCCTTAGGGCCCCTAAGATAATATATTTGGTGGGATACACTTAAAAGATCTTTTTTCCCCTCCTTTTTATCTCTTTTTAAAATTTGACTGTTCCCACCACTTTGAGACTAGAAGAGTTTTCATTTTTTAGGTAAGCTCTGAATCCCTCCAGGCCTTCTAAGCTGATTTTTAAAAAATCAGTTTTTGGAGAGGGGGAGGGGCCTAGCCAATCCTAATGAGGCTGAATGGGAGTCCTGGAACCCATTCAGCGCAAATCACAGAAACAGGTTTGGGCATGTTGAAATGCAGCTTTCGATTAGGAAGTCCTCTCTGCCTGGCAATGTTTGCCACTGTTTGAAAGTGGTGGTTAGCTGTTATGCACAGTTGTAATTTATCTTCTGAATATGGGGAACACAATCAGAAAAGTTGCACAAGAGTGCAAATAATCATTACCACTGAAAAAGATAAACAGCAATGTCATTACTAAGCAAACTGACATGCGGCATTTATGGAGCAGCAGGAAGCCATTACCCAGTGACAGTGTCATTTCCCCTGACCCCGCATCTTGATTTAGATTCAGGCAGGACAGCAAGTAGCTGATATAATTATGGGACTGAAACATGGATTTTTTTTTTTTTTTTTAAGAATGTACCAGAGATAGAACCCAGGACCTTGTACATGGGAAGCTGCCGCTCAACCGCTGAGCTAGATCCGCTCCCCAATGAGAGTTGGTTTTTTTCATTTATTTGTTTTGTTTGTTTTTAGAAGGTACTGGGGATTGAACCCAGGACCTCGTACATGGGAAGCAGGCGCTCAACCACTTGAACTACGTCTGCTCCCAAAACATGGATTTTTAACATTTTTTTTGCAAATGCGATTGCCACCAGGTTGGACTTCTGGGTGTCTGCTTTTGGAATATGAATATGTAAAAAATGACCACTATGTAGGGGTACACCTGACACCTCCTACACACACACACACACACACACACACACACACACACTGGCTGTCCCACCAGGAAGGTCCTGGGCACACTCAAAGGGCCAACACAGAAGGCATCATGAACCCACATAAACATGCTGTTTTGGGGATGACTGCTGCCACTTTCTAGTTCCTTGCATCTTGAGAATAATCTCTCAGAAGCCGAAAACTGGCAATTCATATATTTGAAGCTATAAATCTTACGTTTAATGAAAAGAAATGGCATTTTAACAGGTTACTTATATAATGATAATAGACTAGCTGGCAGATGTGGTAAATCTGAGTCTTTTACTAATACACCTTTGGTTTCACCCGAGGACATTTATGGATTAGAGGACCAATAGGAGGACATCTGTCAGTGTGACTTCCTGACATTACACGGGAATATTTTTTTTTAAGTCCTCACATTTTGAATTAAATTTTAATTCTAAATTAAAATACCATGTTTCTTTTGGTTGTGAATAAATGCTTCTGTTTGGTAATTAAGGGGGAAATTTCTATCTTCTGCACTGGCTGAATAAGAAAGACTCCTGAAAGTAACTTGCACTTCATTTTACTTCAGCCCAGGATACACACGGCATGGGCCCCTCACTGTGTCCTGCCCTTGGAGGGTGCTTCTTTACTAGACACAAAGAGATTTCACATCTGTATGAAGTCGCTCATGGTGTTCCGGGAAGAGGATATCAGAGCTATACAGTAGACACACAAACATTGCTGTGGGATGTAGTGATTCCTGCCCTCAGAGCTCTCTGTGTGGCCAAGACGTAGTTTGTCTTTTGGAAGCTCATCTTGACATTGGCCTTCAATTCCCATAAAGAAGCTCTCAAGCTGAGCACTAAACCGGAATCAGTTCCGTGACTGACAGAAATAACAGGGTTTGAAAAGCCAGGGCCGGCCCCTGAAAAGAGATCTGTGAGCTGGGCTGTATGAAATAACATTTTAAACTCAAGGCCCTGTTTTACTTTATGGACAACAGGCTTGTTCTGAAGAACACAGTAAAGTGGAGCATACTTTTCACATCTCAACCTCGTGAGAGAACGCCTGAAGCTTCTATGAAACACCTACTATTAATTTTTTCAAACATGTTAATGGATCCAACAGTTTATTAACACAAGTGCTTTCTTGTATGATGAGGGGAAATATTAAAATAGGATAAGAAACAGAGCAAAAATGACCCTGACATCGCCCAATGTCACTCTTCATCCTGACAGATGAAAAACAAGTGCCGCCATTCTTGTCCCAAGCCACAGGAACCATAGCCGCGTCAATCACAAGAGCCTTGCTTTGACAACTCGTCTCCTGCCACACCAGCCGTGCCCCCACACTGCTGCAAGTTGGCTCATTTCCTGCTTCTCTGCAGATCAGCAGCACAAACTCTGAGCTGCGTATGAATCACTTAGTGCTAATTAAAACTATAGATTTCCCTCAGGCCCTCAGAGATAAAGATTAAGTAAAGAGCATGTGCGGCCCTAGAAATCTGCATATTTTCAAGTATCCCAAAGTGACCCTGATGTCAGGGTATTAGGGAGGAAGTATCGATTGAAGGGAACCGTTCTGAAGGCAGGTGTCACCCTTTTGTCAATCTGGTCCCTTTGTGTCCAGGTGTGACTGGGTTGATTTACCCCTTTCTTCTTACTCTTCCCCTCCACGCTAACTAGGCTAGAAAATCCCTTTCTGGTCTCTGCCCAGATGGGACTCGACCTGCCATTAAGTCCTAAAAACTAAAGTCACCCTAGCACGTGATGATTCAAGATATTTAACCATCAAGCTGAAACAGCCCAATGGTGGTTGAGTCGCTCCAGGTCATTAAGAGAAACACTGGGCAAAACTTCTTCAACATTCAACAAATATTCATCAAGCATTTGCTGAGTGCCAGCACCTGAAGCCTCTGGTGCATCTGGTGTTTAAAAACCTAGGGCAGCGGAGAGAAGCGGATGTGGCTCAAGCGATTGAGCTCTTGTCTACCAAATGCGAGGTCCCGGGTTCGGTTCCCAGTGCCTCCGGGAGAAGATGAGCAAGACAGTGGGCTGGCATGATAAGCTGGCATGGCAAGCTGACGCAACAAGATGATGCAACAAGGAGACACAAAGAGGAAACACAAAGAGGAAACACAATGAGAGACACAACATAGCAGGGAGCAGAGGTGGTTCAAGCAATTGAGTGCCTCTCTCCCACATGGGAGGTCCCAGTTTCAGTTCCCAGTGCCTCCTAAAGAGAAGACGAGCAGACACAAAGAGCACACAGAGAATGGACACAGAGAGCAGACAGCGAATGCAAACAACGAGGGGGAGAGGGAATAAATAAATAAAAATCTTAAAAAAACAAACAAGAGGGCATTGGCCAACATAACTGTGAGATAATAAATTTCTGTTGTTGTTAAAAAAACACAACAACAACAAAAAAACCCAGGGCAGTGGAGCGGGTGTAGCTCAGTTGTTGAGTGCCTGCTTCACAAGTACGAGATCCTAGGTTCAATCCCTGGTACCTCCTAAAAAAACAAAAACAAAAACAAAAAAATCTAGGGCAGAGGTTTAGAGGGCATATCTATATATCTATATCTATATCTATATCTATACCTATACCTATATCTATAAGATATAGATATAATTTTTTTTTTAACGAGGTACCGGGGATTGAACCCAGGACCTTGTGTATGGGAAGCAGGTGCTCATCCATTTAAGCTACATCCACTTCCCTAAAATGAATTTCTAAACCTTTTTCTGGATTGCTGCGTGGCAGGCCTGCATTATGTGTTGTGCAGAAACAGTGTGAGCTTGCTGAGTGAGACTGCTATATTGATGGGGAGCTCTGGGGTCCACTATTGCATTAGCAACAGGAAGGGGAGGAGCACAGCTAGAAAGGGAGGTGACATTACAGCCATGGGCCTCCATACTCTCCAATGATAAGTAGCGCTGTCCAGAGCCAGTGGGCACAGTGTGCTAGGGTCAGAACTGGCTTCTGAATATTTTCTGAAGATTTTCTCTTCACAGGTACCACAGACAAGCATGGGGCAAAGTCACCAGTCCAAGGCCAACTTTGTCCCTTGCTGTGGGCAGACTTCATGCACTAGACACTGGAGCATGAAAACAGAACTTGCTGAAACCAACAGGCAAGTCAGGAAAGGACCTATTTATCCCATTGCGCAACCCAAGGCAGTGTGCTTTCCCAGCTTGTTAAAATCGCGACACATGTAGAAAATGATAGCACCGTATTTGTATGACTGCTGGGCAGAAGGAGAAGGCTGCTCGTGGCTGGACGCCACTGGCCTGGGAGCTCTGGCCACCTGAGGGACTGAACGATCAACACATATGACCGATGTCCCAGGCACTGACCAGGAAGCTTTCAACTAGGGTATAAGGTGAAGGTGACCCGGTGAACAAAGTGGCTTGAAATATTGTCCATGACCTGCCCCCTTGGGTAGTGTGATGGAAGGAGTATGATGGACTCCATGGCTGAAAGTTAAATGCACCCGGGATGCATAAAAATGTTAATGCCCAGACCCTGTCCCAGACTAATTAAAATTGGAATCTCTGGGGTGTGCCAGGAGTGTATGTGTATATATATATATACCTGGGACTCTGAAATGTGTGTGTGTATATACACACACACATTTCAGAGTCCCAGGTGAGTCTCTCATGGGCAATACAGGTGGAGGCAAGGACTGGAGTCAGAGAAGGAGCTGGAACATTGGTCCCTCCCACTGATTGTTGAGGAAGACTCAACACGTTGCTTAACCTGTAAGAATTTCAGGGCCCTTATCTGTAAACTGGGGTAAATAACAGTCCCTACCTATAAGGTTACGGTGACACATTACAAAAGATAATAGAGGAAA
The DNA here is from genome assembly GCA_029593785.1 of Cabassous unicinctus. Classification (NCBI taxonomy): domain Eukaryota; kingdom Metazoa; phylum Chordata; class Mammalia; order Cingulata; family Chlamyphoridae; genus Cabassous; species Cabassous unicinctus. The sequence continues at coordinate 32,665 of JAQZBX010010260.1, read as the reverse complement.
TGAACCCAGTCCAACCTTTAAACTTAACTTGATAGTTGGAATAGCTCAATTATTTGCCCTTCATTGTTTTGGGGATCTGCCCTCTGTAAACAATAATCTACCAATCATTAATTCATAAATTAAGCAAACTATCAAATGTCCTCTGTGTTTTAGACATAATACTAGGAACCAAGAATACAAGGATAGAAAATAAGTGACAGAGTGTTCTCTAGATAGAGGGTTTCTGTCTAAGATGAGGATGGGTTTTTGGAAAGTGAGACGTTAATGAGAATGGAGACCAAGGCCTATCAGCATTGTTCTCGGCTGTCACTGCTCTGCCATCAAAGACACCAGCATGGGGCACCCCAAGAAGCCTACAGGGGGGCAGAGGCTTCACCCTCTCCCTCCGTCTAACGTGGGGGCTGGGCTGAGGGACGAGGCAAGACTTGCCATTATTTGCCTCTGAAGGGCTTTATCTCAACATCATTTAATTCCCTACTTTGGTCAAAACCAAACAAACAACTTTGGTGACCAAAAATTGCGAAATTAAAGAACATGCTTATCAGAAACAGCATCGTGGTGAATATATTAGTGAGGAGATCTGAAGACGAGCTGGGCTTGAGCTGCTCGGCATCCACGGCACAGAAAGTAGAGTTCAGCATGTATTTCCCTCCCGCCGAGATGAAGGGTGAACAGATACACTGCCACATAGCAGATAACAGGAAACGAAGTAACAGAGCTCAGAAGGGCAGGTGACAAAAATCTGCTTCTAAATCTAGACTAAATTGCACACTAGAGTCTGTCTTGAAAATTTAGATAAAGAAATAAAGGTGCTTCTTTAAACAAACAAATATATAAGAATAAAGTAATCTTTAGACTTAATATAGGGGGGCAAATTACATCCCAAAGGGGGCCTGTTTTTCCTGTGTGCTCTTTTTTTTAAATAGCACTTACTACTAGCTGAAATATAGCTTATGGATTATTTACTTGTTTACTGTCTGTCCTCTTCTCCCCCTTGGGTCCCCTTCCCTCTCTTTTAAGTTACAAGAGGACAAAGGTGGGGAACTCACAGTAAATTTGTTGAATGAATCAAAGATCACGACAGAGACAATCACAGGCACTGTATGTCTACCTTTTCTTTAAAGTATGCTCTAAGACAAGACTTTGTGAGATTACTTTCAAAGCTAGGCCTATTTCGTTCCCAGATGGCAAGGAAGTTTCCTGAATCCACCAGTCATGCAGCTTGTTGCTAAAGGATCGACGTTTCAGCACTAAACAGAAAAACAAGTTTCATCGTTAAAAAAAAAAAAAAAAAAAAA